>JAIUZE010006400.1:0-13007 GCA_022085475.1 Heliosperma pusillum | reverse complement strand
AACCCGGCCTGGACCGGCTGGTTTGGTCCGGTTCACAGCCACCACCATTTCCGGCCACCACCAAAACAACAACCCCAAATTCCAAATTAATTCTAACATGTTTTTAATTAACAACATCCATTTTTAAACATTCAAAACAACCATCAATCATACAAAAATCATGATTATGAAGAATCATCCAAATTCATCAAGAACAACCAACATGTTATAAATTCATAAAACACCATAATAACCACTACTTAACATGTTACTAACTAAAAATCATAAAATCATAATAATATGAACAAAACTAAAGATGAACCAAAAACTAAAGAAACAAAGGCTATGTAACATATATCCGTCGAGTAACTCGGAATCGTTACCTTAGCTAGACAAGACAATTAGCACCAAAATAAGAAGTATAAACCAAGAATCCCTCCTACTAATCTTCACCCAAAATATACGAGTCTCCAAACTCGTCTTCAAAATCTTCCCCTATAAGAAATAACAATGAAAACATTATTAGAACAAAAATATGATTTTCCATAATTAAAGTGTTGAAAACGATTTTGTCGGAATTGAAATAAAACCGTACGTGAAGATGAGGAGCGAAGAGGAGAGTCTAGAAATATAAGTTAGGACGGATTTAATTAAGAAATGAAGATTTTATGAAGGTTTTGCTCAAGAACGATGAAGAACAATTGAAGAACACGAAGAACAAATGAAGAACGATAAATAAAGTGATATTTAGATCTTAATTTGATTTGGTGAAAAATGAAAAGTTGTTAGTGAGTAAAGAGTGGAGTGGAGCCGTGTAATTATAGGCAAAAAGGGATGTCGGGTTTTGAAATTGTTGTTACGTAATTGACTCGCGTTTAATAATTATTTTACGGTAAACGATTAAATATAATTAACGATAAAGTTAATTAAACTAAATATCAAGATATTATGATATTGTAATGAAAAATAATGAAAATATCTAGGTCTATTAGAGAGCAAGGAGCCGTGTGATATGGTGACTATCGGATCAGTTTTGTAAACGATTTGCGTAATTTTCGTTAACTGATCGATAAAGTTAATAAATATCTAGATATTTTGATTAGTTTAATCAAAATAATTAAAATATCTAATTGTGAGTGGAAAATGATGACATGGGCGGGTGACATCATGCCAAAGTCGAGTTTCGATTTTGTTTCGGGATTCGCGATGAGTCGGGAATAGTTAAATGACGTTCGGTTAAAACCGTAAAAGTTATTCTTTAAATTCCGAATAAATTCAAAATAATTATATTAAATTATGATAAATCTTAATAAATCTAAATAAAAATAAATCAAAAATATTATTTTTTTAAATAAAATTTCGGTCTTCAAACTTATGAGGCGAGTCGGGAAAAAGTCAACGGAAGTCAAAGTTGACTGAAAAGTCGAGAAAAGTCGAAGATGACTTAAAAGTCAAGAAAAGTTTAGGACGACTTAAAAGTCAAGAAAAAGTCAATGACGACTTTAAAAAGTCAAGGAAAAGTCAAAGACGACTTAAAAGTCAAGAAAAGTCAAAGATGACTAAAAACGGTCTTTTCATGAAATCTCTCAGAAATTCCAAATACGAACGCGGAATTTCAAAATAAGACTCGGAACAAAATTTCTATTTTAAAAACTTAAGTTCTACTGAAAAGTGTTAGTAAATATTTTTAACTAGAAAAATTGGTATTTTTCGGGTTGTTACAATCACCCCTCCTTTTAAAAAGTTTCGTCCTCGAAACTTAGAAGAAGGAAAGTAACATATATGTAGGTCTATTTCAAAACTGCTAAAAATATACTTGTAATAACAATATAGGGTCTTATCAATGGAACGGAAGTTTCTCGTCCGCGGTCAAAAACCTCGTCGTCCAAATCAAAGACTTTAAAGGATACATTTTCGCATCAATAAATGAGAAAACTAGTTATCGAACGTCTCCAATAACGAGTCTCAACACTCCTTGACGGTAAAATACTTGAAATCATAAAACATTTCTAAAAGCTTTTAGTTCGGTAATAATTCTACTATCTATGCCTAAAATTTCTAACTAAAACTTCTAGTAATAATCTACTACTAAATTCGATATTCTATAGAAAGAACGGAATATTCGAAAAATAAATCGAATAGAAATAGGGAAAGGAAGAAAGAGTTTTACCTCAAGCAAAGAGCTCGGGATATTTAGCTAACACCTTAGCTTCGGGTTCCCAAGTTTCTGATTCGACGTTTCCACAACGCCAAAGGATACGAACTAAAGGTACCACCTTGTTTCGGAGTTGTTTGTTAGCCCTTTCAAGTATACGAATCGGCCTTTCTTCCAAAGCCAAATTAGGTTCCAAGTCCAACACTTCCTCTTGAATAATATGACTCGGATCACTGATATACTTCTTCAATTGCGAAACCTGGAACACATCATGAACTTTACTCAAGTTCGGAGGTAATTCCAAACGATAAGCAACAGGACCAACTCTTTTAAGCACTCGAAACGGTCCAATATATTTAGGACTCAACTTCCCTTTCACTCCAAACCGTTTCACTCCTTTCATTGGTGACACTTTAAGAAATACACGGTCATCAACATCAAATTCAAGCGGTCGTCGACGAACATCGGCATAGGCATTTATGTCATCTTGAGCGGCTTTCATTCGTTCACGATGACTTGACTTGATCAATCGTTTCAGTACCTATTTTTCGGGACTCAAATATGATCATCTTGCACTTGATCCCAACAAACGGACTATACGCACTTTCTACCGTATAAAGCCTCGTATGGTGACATCTTGATAGATGCATGATAACTGTTGTTATAAGAAAATTCCACCAAAGGCAAACACTTCTCCCAAGAAACATGAAAGTCTAAGGCACAAGCTCGGAGAAGATCTTCCAAGGTTTGAATCGATCTCTCAGTTTGACCATCCGTAGCGGCATGAAATGTTGTGCTCATCAACAATTTACTACCCATGGCTTCTTGCAAACCGTCCAGAATCGGGAACTGAATCTCGGATCACGATCTGAAACTATATCTTTAGGAACTCCATGGTAGCGTACTATCTCTTTCACATAGGCACCAGTTAAGACCTCTATATTCCAAGTTTCTTTGATAGGCATAAATCTGGCACACTTGGTTAGACGGTCTACAATAACCCAGATAGCATCCTTTCCACTAGAAGTTTTTGGTAATGCCATCACGAAGTCCATAGAAATAGACTCCCATTTCCACAGAGGAATTTCCAAAGGTTGCAGTAAACCTCCGGGTCTTTGATGTTCAATCTTCACCTTCTGACACTAAGACAAATTTACAACTACTCCTTTACTTCATCTCCATCCTAGGCCACCAAAACGTGGTCTCAAATCTTATAATTTTGTCACCACCAGGAATAATAGAATAAGGAGAAAGGGTGGATTCATCAAGTATTCCTCTTTCCACAACCGGCACTTCTCGGAACAAACATTCGACCAGGTAACGAAGGTAGCCATCATTATCCACCACACACTCTTTAGCTTGCCCAAGTCATATTTTTGTCTCGTATGGCGATCAAAGTATCACCCTCCGGTAAACAAGTACTAATCCTCTCGATAAAAACTCTGGTTTCCGCAGTCAAAGCACCAAGATAATCAAACCCTTTCCCTACAAACTGTATCTCAAGCTTCTGAAATTCGGTTACTAGTTCATCGGGTAAAGTACCAAGAGCATTTAATGAATAACTAGTCTTTCTACTCAAAGCATCTGCCACAACATTTGCTTTTCCTTCGTGATAAATCAATTCGGCATCATAATCATTCACCAACTCTAACCATCTTCTCTGCCTCATGTTCAACTCTTTCTGAGTAAAAATGCACCTCAAGCTTTTATGATCGGTGTAGATTTGGCAATGGACTCCAATAAGATAATGTCTCCAAGTTTTCAATGCATGTACTACAGCTGCTAATTCAAGATCATGAGTCGGGTAATTCACCTCATGAACCCTGAGTTGTCGAGAAGCATAAGCAATGACTTTTCTATTTTGCATCAAGACACATCCCAAACCATGCTTTGAAGCATCACAATATACATCATAATCAGCTTCATCATCTGGTAAAGTTAAAACCGGTGCGGTAGTCAATCTCTTCTTTAATTCCAAAAAGGCAATTTCACATTCATCGGTCCAAATATACTTTGCTTCCTTCTTTAGCAATTGAGTCATCGGTCTTGCTAATTTAGAGAAATCTTTCACAAACCGACGATAATAACCCGCTAAACCAAGGAAACTCCGAATCGCGGACACATTTTTCGGACTTTTCCAATCCACAACTGCCTCAATTTTTGCTGGATCGACCATAACACCGTCTTTTGAAATTACATGACCAAGGAAAGATACCTCGGGCAACCAGAATTCACATTTGGAGAACTTAGCATACCACTTTTGGCGTCGAAGAACACCCAAAATGGTTCGAAGGTGATCGGCATGTTCTTCCTTAGATTTCGAAAAGATCAAAATATCATCAATAAATACCACCACACATTTATCGAGGTACTCCCTGAAAGTACGATTCATCTGATCCATGAATATTGCGGAGCGTTAGTCAAACCGAATGGCATCACATTGAATTCGAAATGACCATACCTCGAGCTGAAAGCAGTTTTGGGAATATCTTCTTCCCGAACGGGAATTTGATGATAACCCGATCTAAGATCAATCTTTGAGAAAGTAGAAGCACCTCGTAACTGGTCAAAAAGATCATTAATACGAGGAAGCGGATATTTGTTTTTGATTGTGACACGGTTCAATTCACGATAATCAATGCACATTCGCATAGAACCGTCTTTCTTTTTGACAAATAGTACCGGAGCACCCCAAGGAGAAGCACTAGGCCTAATAAAGCCTTTCTCAATCAAATCATCAAGTTGAATTCTCAACTCCTTCAATTCGGAAGGAGCCATACGATCAGGAGCTTTAGCAATTGGTCCAGTTATAGCACTTCAAGCTATAACCTTATACATGTGCGGTTACAGTATCATCAACTATAACTCTCTTCCGTCATGGGTTAGTCCTCTATAACACCATCACCGAGGGGTCGACTCCACGGTACAAACCGCCATGTCACCACAACGAGTCTTGTTATAGTACACTGCACCATAACGTCACTTTCAAAGTTATAGCTCAATAGGTATAACCAGGGTAGCTTACATACAAAGTTATAGTTTAATATGTTATAACCTTAATAATGTAAACCAAAACCATAATTACTTACCAGAAGCAAACCCTGGCCTCTCCCACAAGGAGGAGGCCGAAACCCTAAGCCACGGCAACCCCACGGCCGCGCTACCACCAACGACGCTAGGGTTCGCGATTTGAACCCTAGTTCGCACACCAAATGAATAATTGAAAATAGAATAACAACATAAACATTAAATGCAATTAACATGTGAATCATAAGCATTAACAACTACACAATCAATTAATCATACAATCAATCATTATATCATGTTAATAATTCACTTTATATAAACATAATTAAAGGAAAACACCTAGTTACCTTTTTAGCGTAAAATCTACGATAAATCCTCTTCTAGAATATAACAATCTTCCTCCGGATTGTCCACGAAGCCTTCACCATCATCATCAACACGTGCCAATAATAATAACGATCCTAATTAATAATCTAGCGTATAAAACAATGAAAAGATGGAAATAAAATTTAAAACTTACAACGATTGAAGAATAGATTGGCTAGGATCGATCTAGGAACGAAGATGAATGATTAATGATGAATAAAAGGGGAAGGAGAGGCACGAAACCCTAGGGAGAGAGGCTGCCACCACACACCACAAAAGGAGGAAGGAGAAGAGAGAATTAGGTTTAGAGTTTTTAAATAAAAGAAAGGGAAGGAGGTTAGGTTTAGCATGGTATTTATAGAAAAGCTAATGGGCACTAGGGTTTAACTATAAAATAAGCCAAGTAAGAAATAATAAGGAGGATTTGACCCAACAATGAAGTTATACTAATACTAGGTATAACAAAGACTAATAAAATAAGTATTTCCGAGAAATAATTAATTAATTCGAATAAAATAAATAGCATAAATTCTAGGGTGTTACAGTTTGATTCCTTCAAGATGACGGAGATATGTCAGTTACCGGTTACTATGTCAAGTTTAATGAGTTGGCGAGCTACCCGGATGACTTGCAGCAAATTCAGAAGTCTTTGGCACATTGATTCGATAAGGGGCTGATTTTTAGGATGATGGACAAACTACCTGCGGGGGTGGTTTATGATCTAAAGGATGCTTATGAGAGGGTCGGTCTGGCGGAGCGAACGACAGATATGACCAAGGAAGCAAAGGAAAGTATGAATGTAAAAATGAAGTCTGACAGTGAGGGTGGAGGTAACTCCATTTATAACGGTCGTGCTTTTAGTTAGGGGTGATCAAAATCGTATACCCGATATGGTTTTGAAAGCCGTATTGGGTATACGGTTCTTTAAACACCTTATTTTTACTTCCGAATACGATACGGTTTAACCGAATATTCGCTTTTTGGGTACATGGTTAAACCGGATATACGAAATCCGGATACTCGGAAATAGTTTATTAGCTTTGCCTATTAAATGTGTAAAAAAACCACAAATAGAAATTTGTAGTCACTAGTCAATGTCCAAGTGATTGAGATAAGATCAGCAATTTTGGAAATGTTACAATTTTCACTGGCAACTGCAAAGTTCCAATTTATAAATAGCCAAACAAACACTGCCTTGAAGTTGTTCATAAAAATAAAAAAACAAAGTACTCAAATATTCTGAGTCCAAATATTACAGCCCATTAAAATTTAATATTTAATACAACCAAACTCTTCAAGTTTCTGGCTCCTCATCGATCATCACAATACGATGCTCCAAAATTAAGACTTCCATCGCTACAATTTTACATTTCACTAAGAGAAAGTACACTGAAACTTAAAGTGAGATACAAAAAAAAACTTAAAAGTGTAAAATCAACGGCTATATAAGAGAATGATTAAACTTAAAAACTATAGTTTATATACAAAAATGAGTAAACTCAAAATTTAATACAATACCTTCTTGTAGTGTATCCATTTCACTCTTGATATCTTCTATGATAAGAGGAGCTTCAGTAGTCCGAAGCAAATCTTGTGCACATATAAGGGGCTCTACCATCGATGGAGCTAATGAAGTACGAAATGAGTCGAATATTCGACCCCCCGTGCTAAAAGCCGATTCAGAAGCAACGACAGAAACCAGGATGACGAGCACACCTCTAGCCATCTTAGAAAGTATGGGATACGTTTTTTTATTATCTTTCCACCATTATAATATGTTAAAAGATA
The DNA here is from genome assembly GCA_022085475.1 of Heliosperma pusillum. Taxonomy (NCBI): domain Eukaryota; kingdom Viridiplantae; phylum Streptophyta; class Magnoliopsida; order Caryophyllales; family Caryophyllaceae; genus Heliosperma; species Heliosperma pusillum. The sequence continues at coordinate 5,692 of JAIUZE010006400.1, read as the reverse complement.
ATTTCCTACTTTCCCGAACATCTTTTAAAAATTTCTCCAACTCCGTTTTTTTCCACAACTTCAGCACCCATTTTCATTTCAAACATATTACCCAAAAAGGCAGCAAAATTAAACATATAATTAAGTTCGCCCTCATTTGACTTAATATGTGACAACCCTCACGAATGCGGAAATAAAACATAGAAGCATGTGATTAATATAGTGGAAAATACGGTGTTTTTAAAACTTTACACATGCAAATAGAAAGGTACGAGGAATGTCAATAATTACAAACCGAAATATAATAATACTACAAGAGACATAGTCTCTCAAAATGCTATCCAACATCAAAGTTATTAGCAACTAGCTAAACAACGTCTAGAGGTGACTCATCCAGGCCAACGCCCGCTAGCTCACACCCGAACCCAAAATACCACAAGCAAAAAGCCATCCAATCAAGCAACCTGTTCATCCATGAAAACATGAACGCCACAGTCAGTGGGGAGTAACTCCGGGTTCTCCCAGCCATATCACTGATAAGTGATATTTTGTACTGATTTATCCCCCGTTTTAGCTCGATTTCTATACGATTTATGCACTTTGTTAAGTGATTAACGAGCTAATATTGCTATTCTAGTTGTTTTGCGTGTTTTGTCTCGTTTTATAGGAAATGAAGCGGTTTTGCTATATTTTCCTACTTTATGGAGCAAAGAAACTAGAGTACGAGTTTATGAGGAACCGATGATAGCCAATTCACGATTTAATTACGATTCCGCTACATCCTTCCTCAACTGGATTTATCTTGGACTTTGGGTTTGAACTTCAAAAGGAAACATCAACCCAAGTCAAAGGAAGACTAGCCCAAGCCCAATTACGTATTGCATTGACCAAGACCAAGGCATAGGATTCCGTGCCCAAGGATAAAATTGGAAGAGACGGAAAAATCCATCTTGCACACTTACCCGATCTGATTTCCACTTACCCGATCGGGTATGTTTGCTGTTGAGACATTTCTTGGCTCTTCTTCTACCAAGCTTAAATGAGTGATTAAATGCTTTGTCTAGGGGATTAATCTGGACACATTTGACCAACCTCTCTTTAATGCAAGCCTTAATGGAGCTTTATTAGGTTGTCTAGGGGATGAATCTGGACACATTTGAGCAACCTCTCAACCCTAAAAATAGCCTAGCCTCCATACAATCCATCTTACACAACATCTCTTCTCTTCTTACATTTTCTCTTTAGTTTAGTCTTTCTAGTTTAGATCATTTTCTTCTTTTGTCTTTAGTTCTTAGTTTATTTCTGTCCATTTCACATCAAATTCTTAGCTTAGATTAATAAGAGTTTCAATCTTTGTAATCTACTTTGTTGGGTTCAAGTGTTGTAATTGGTGGATCGTTTATTATGTGCAAGGATTTTCTATTATTGTTATCGTTATCGTCATTGATCGTCATATAGGTATTTCTGTTTTATCCCTTGTTTAAAGTCCTTTATTGTTTTCCATTTGATTGTTATTTTCTATTCATATCATTTAGATTCATTTCCATGTTGTTATAATTGTAATTTTATTTCTTAGATTATCAATTAGCGTCGTTATTATCGCCATATAAAGAGTCAAATAAACATGTCAATCCTAGTTTTCATTGTTAATATCATTTTAGATTTAAACTTTATCATGAGTAAGTAGTCACCTTTCTAGGGTGTCGGGTAGCCATGTTAGATTGATTAAAAGATGTTAATTGGATAAAAGAAATTGTGCCTTTAAAACGTTGTGTCTATGCATGTTTGGATTGTAACGATAGTTAACGACTTCTGGCCGGAAATCATCGACTAAAATGGAATTCTTTTCCAAGGTAGAGATACGAGAATTGAATAGAAAAAGCATGACATGGTAGATTAAGACCTAGTAAATCGCCCAAAAGTCTGCTAGACCATCTAATCTATGATCGTAATGAACACATCATTCTTACGAACTCACAATGAATTATTTGCATGTTCCAAATCCAATTTCATCATTATATCAATCTACATGTGTGAACCTACTTCCCTAGATGCTTTTCATCACTTGTTTTATTGTTTTCATTTCCATTTGCTTTTATTTCATTTTCGTTTATGCCTTGTAGTAGTTTAGAAACAAAATTCCCAAAACCCAGATTTTCGTTTGATAAAACCCAATTGCGAGACATTTCACATCTTATAGGAAACACCATCTCCATGAGGATCGACCCCTACTTCCCTAATTACATTAATTTGTTATTAGCCTAGTCTGGGTAATTTATCTTTGTATCGTGCTTGCGACAGGCCCGATCAAATTTTGGCGCCGTTGCCGGGGAGCACGGTTTAGTTTTCCTTTTCTTGTGATTTTTATCGCAATTAGTTTTATCTAGTCTTTAGGAACCCAAATTCCTTTAGACCTCTCTTGATTTTTCATCTTAGCTTTTCAATCTTATGCTCAGATCCTCTAGACTAGGGACCCCTATCTCTTTAGACCCCGAACTAGAAAGAACTCTGCGTAGGAAACTAAAGTTGTTCAACGAAATTTCAAAAGCTTCTGATATTTCAAGTTTAGATCGTATTCGTGAGAAATACTCGGATATTCTATCTAATCTTGAAGGAGAAGATGATCCATTCTCATCTCCGTTCCCAAAAAAAAAAAAAAAAAAAAAAAAAACCAATCAAATTTCAATTAACACTCCATCTTCATCTTCAATAAAATAAAAATGGTTCGACTTTCAGACCATTCCAAACCCACCGCAGAAACACTTCCAAGGGGTATTGCTACACCCCAAATCGAAGCCCAAAAGTTTGAAATCAAACCTGCCTTCATTAACCTTATAGAAAGAAGCCAATTTAGTGGCAATGCCACATAAGATCCCAACCTTCACATCCAAAACTTCTGTGACTATTGCTCCACTATTAGACAAACTTGAGTCACCCAAGGGCAAATTAGAGAGATGTTCTTCTCATTTTCTTTGAGGGGTAAGGCAAAGTTGTGGATTCATAGCCTCGATAAGGTTACATTAGGTATCACCAATTGGGAGAGTCTACCTCTTGCCTTCTACCAAAAGTACTTTCCTCCAGAAAAGACCGCTTTGTTGAGAAGTCAAATCACTAGTTTCCGACAAGGGGATGATGAGAGCCTATATGAAGCTTGGGAGAGGTACAAGGATTTGCAAAGAGAGTGTCCTCATCATGGGATAGATCCATGGCTCCTTGCCATCACATTCTATAATGGGTGTTATATAGAGTCCCGTCGTATCCTGGATTCGGCTAACAATGGAAGATTTGATCAAATCAATGTTGAATTTGCTCTCACTACCATTGAATCTGTGACACCCTCGAATTTGCGGAAAGATAAACAAGTAATTTAAATAAATAAAAGATGAGAATACGTTTTTAATAGGTTCACTTTAGTGAAAATCGGTAAAGTTTAAAACCGGAACCTACCATTAAATATATTCATCATAACAAAGGTGTCTTAAAGAAAAAGGTTCATAACAAAAAAAAAGAAATAATATTATACATAAGAAGTATTTAAAACGGGAGACATATCTCCCTAATAAATACGGAAATACAAGAGTGTATTAAATAATACAATCCTAAGAACCGAATATAGGTCCAAGGTAATTCTTCACTCGCTAGCTCGTCAATGTACCCAAGTATGCATCACAAACCTGCCAACCGCATTAAATATAAACACGGAAGCCACAGTCAGTGGGGAGTAACTCCGAGTTCTCCCAGCCACGAAATGTCGAGTTTAATAAAACATGAATAACATAAAAGAGATGTATATGTAAAATACAAAGCCTTAACATATACGATATGCTTTTCATGTTATGAAACAAATAACTAACATATAACCTAGCATTTGAAGGCTAAGCTACTCATGCAAGCTATCATGTGAATTAGTTAACAACCTATACCACGAGGTAGGGAACTAGTATTCTAGCTCAGAGGTTACATTTAAAACATGGCCATGATACAACTCAACCCTAATCATACAAACTATCATGTGAATCAGTTAACAACCGGTAATCCAAACTCTATCAACCGTAGCCGGCTTGCATCTCACCTTCTACGACTCATAGAATCATCAAACATGAAAGACCAATACGTCTAGAAACAGGCATAAGTTCTTAGTACAGTCAATAGTCGACTTCTGTAACTCGAGGCTATACCACAAGGTAGGATAAACATCCTAGTCCTAGACTGATCAGACCTAGCGACAACAGCTAACCCATTCTCTGTCTCATGACCAAAAGTACATGAGAATCTCTACTAGGAGACCCCCTAAGCAGAGTTGGCTAGTACTTAAGCTGGCTCCATTCCCAAAGTGGAAGCAATTAGGCGCCATGCCCCGGCTTGGTATCAAAATCCCAGGCCAGTGACACAAAAGCTATCAAGCGGTGAACTCCATATGCTCGTAAAAGATAGTAAGGTCTATCAATGTCATGGTCCAAGGTGCTCATTTAGAATTAGAATGGTCAAGACGCCATATAATCATAATCCCAAGCCCAAAGGGGCAATAACGGACCAACCCAGACCGGGCCTGAACCGGCCTGAACCGGGCCTGAACCGGCCTGAACCGGCCTGAACCGGGCCTGTTTTCAGCCACCACTCACGGCCACCACTCATGGCCACCACCAACAACAACCCTAAATTTATTTCTAACATGTTTTAATTAACAACCATCCATTTTAACATCCAATTCAACCATCATTCATACAAAAATTATGATTATGAACAAATCATCCAACATGTCAAAAATACTAAATATGTTAAATATTCATAAAACTTAATAATAATAACAACCTAGCATGTTACTACTTAAAACCATAAATAACAAAAACAAAAGTAAAAACATATGTGACATTAATTCGTCGAGTAACTCGGTAATCGTTACCTTAGCTAGCACAAAACCAAGTAGCACCAAAATAAGACCTAAAAACCCGTATACTAATCTTCTTCTAAAATATACGAGTCACCAAACTCGTCTTCATAATCTTCTCCTATAAGAAATGACAAAAATAACATTATTAGAATTAAAACTTGATTTCAACAATTAAAGTGTTGAAAACAATTTTGTCGGAATTGAAAATGAAACGTACACGGAGATGAAGAGCGGAGAGGAGACTCTAGAAATATAATTTAGAACGGATTTGGCCAAGTAACTAAGCTTTTGTGACGATTTTGCTCAAGAACGATCAAGAACACCAAGAACAATTGTGATTATATTAAAGAAGGTATTAATTAGATATTAAGTTGATTTAATGTAAAATAGAAAGATAATAAGTGAGTAAGAGGGGAGGGTTGGACCGTGTAATATAGGGGATTAATGGGAGTCGGGTTTTGAAACTATTGTTATGGGATTGACTCGGGTTTTATAAATATATTATGGTAAATATCTAGATATTATTAGATATTATGTTTGTTTAATCAAATATCTAGATATTATTAGATATTATGTTAGTTTAATCAAAATATCTAATCCTAAGAGAAGAGAGGGAGAGCCGTGTAGAAGAGGAAGAAATCGGGTCTGTTTTTAAGCGATTTGTTGCGGAATTTAAGTTGACAGATCGATAAAGTTACAAATATCTTAGATATTTGTATTAGTTTAATCAAATGAATCAAAAGCCCTAAAATGAGGGAAAAAGGTGTTTTGGGCGTGTGGCACATCTATGAGTCGGGTTTTGGGTTTGTTTCGGGACTTAAG
>JAIUZE010006399.1:0-94016 GCA_022085475.1 Heliosperma pusillum | reverse complement strand
AGTCAAGGAAAAGTCAAAGACGACTTAAAAGTCAAGAAAAGTCAAAGATGACTAAAAACGGTCTTTTCATGAAATCTCTCAGAAATTCCAATTACGAACGCGGAATTTCAAAATAAGACTCGGAACAAAAATTTCTATTTTAAAAACTTAAGTTCTACTGAAAAGTGTTAGTAAATATTTTTACTAGAAAAAATTGGGTACTTTTCGGGTTGTTACAATCACCCCTCCTTTTAAAAAGTTTCGTCCTCGAAACTTAGAAGAAGGAACGTAACGAAAAAAATTTGCGGAAAGAAAAAAAATAAAAATAATAACCATAATAATGTTGAAATAAAAGTAATCTGAACTGAATTGAACTGAACTTAATAGAGCTGAACTGAACTAAACTGAACTTAATAGAACTGAACTGAACTTAATAGAGCTGAACTGAAATGAACTGAAATTAATGAAGTTGAACTGAAATTATAGGAACTGAAATTAAGTCCAAAAGAACATGGCCTTAATCGTAGGAATGTATAGACATTCTAATCAGGTCTAAGTATTATCCCTTAAGGCAATTTATTTAATTACATGGAAATTCCTTAGTTTTAAGATGTAATATACTCCCTCCTATCCAATTCAACGTACCCACTTTTCTTTTTTGGACAATCCAATCCAATCCAATCCAATATACCCATTTCTTTTTTGGTAATATTTAAACCACTTTACCCTTGCAACATCTATTTAATTACATACAATGTCATCAAATAACTACTTTTTAATATTTAAATCTAAGGGCAATATATGACATTTTATCATTTGTGAAACACTTTTCTTAAAACTTGTGTCCGGACCCACGGGTACATTGGATTGGATAGAAGGTAGTATATTGAAGTATAGAAGATTAGAAGAAAAAAGCAAGATAACAAGGGGTGAAAGACACACCACGTTGATATATACATGACGAGTATAAAATTGGAGGCTAAATGAAACTAACAAAGTGTATGTGTGGTCCGAAAAAAAGGCGCTTCCGACAAGAAACCTCTTTCCTCTGTGACTCGTATGCTATCCATTCGAATTCAATCGTAGGAATTGTTAATAGTACATTTAGACTAGTTCAATAGTAGTCCATAGTTGATTACTTTCCACTTAATATTTCTTCCTAAACTCTAATCATTACATTGGATCGAAGAAACAAAGGATACGTGGTTTTTTGTAGGTCACTCATAGCTTTTGGGAGGACCAAAACGTCTAGTTTGCCTTTGAACTTTTTGAGTTTAGATTTAGAACCCCCAAGTCTGACCCGACCCGAGTGATCCGATCTGTACCCGAGCAAATTCGACCCAACTTGAACCGCGAGTAGTGCAAGTTTGAAACCTGAAACCAACCGACCTGACTCGACCCTAATCGACACGACACGGTGATCAGTGACCCAAACCAGACCCAGACTCGACCCAACATTAACCCGACTCGATAATATTGACTCGATTAAATTGATGGCACGACAATTATTAAGCTTAATGTTGATCAAAATGAAAGTGATTTATTGTTTAAATTGATACGTTTGACTTACTAATAAAGTAACTAAACAAAATTATTAAAAATTAAAATTAGTTGTAAATATATGGAAGTATTGCGATAAAGTAACCGGACTCGTTAACTACTTGACCCAAACCCAACCCGACTCGACCCAAAACAATCCGACAACGACTCGACCCGAAAGAGTAGGCTGACCCGATACGACCCGACCCGAGTGATCCGACTTGCTTGTACCCGAGCAAATTCGACCCAACTTGAACCGAGAGTAGTGCAAGTTTGCAACCTGAGCCGACCTGACTCGACGACCCTAATCCGACACGACACGATGATCAGTGACTCAAAACAGACCCAGACTCATCCCAACATTAACCCGACTCGATATTGACCCGATTAAATTGATGGCCCGACAATTATTAAGCTTAATATTGATCAAAATGAAAGTGATTTATTGTTTAAATTGATAGGTTTGACTTAATAATAAAGTAACTAAACCAAATGATTAAAAACTAAATTTAGTTGTAAAATATGGAAGTATTGCGATAAAGTAACCGGACTCGTTAACTACTTGACCCAAACCCAACCCAACTCGACCCAAAATAACGCGACAACGACGACTCGACCCGAAAGGACAGGCTGACCCGATACGACCCGACCCAACTTGAACGACTCAAATCCAACCCAATTGACCCGATAGCCACCTCTACTAAATGTCCTCATTTTCCAACCATAACGACAATGAGTTGGTTAAAAAAATCACAAGTTCACATTTGTGGACGTGAGACAAAAAATAAGTGGGAGGGGCAAATGGGTGGATAAGTAGGAGAGGGTTGTGAGATGTCACAAGTTTGTGACTGTCACAATTGAGACGGATTGTAAATAAATACGTAGTATAGGTTAACGCTATACAAAACCAAACCCAATTAAAACCTACCAAACTAGATGGAGATAGAAAATTTTGTATATAACACCGATATTCATATTCAAATTTATTGAATCCAAAATCGATATATATCTTATTCATTGGATTCGGGTCTAAGGATTTGATCTACATTTAAAATTCTATTGTAATTCGTACTAAACTTAATTTCATTAGTCTTTTTCGTCTAATTATTTCAGACTAAAATAGCTCGTTTGAATAGAGACCAACCGTACATATTAAGATAGCAATTGACTTAATAAAAAGAAAGAAAAATGTTCATTGACAAATGGTCGAAAAGAGAAGATAACTGTGAGTACAATTACAATCTCTTTAATTTGTCTTAGTATTGTTTTGGCATATGTTGGACTATTACTAGACGACTAGTATATAGAGCAACTAATTAACAAGTTGCATATTGTCGACCCACAGGCCACACCACGTCACCACATCCCATACTATTATTTCATTAAAAAGCGTCGTTATTATTTCGGCTTATCTCTTATTTATCCATCATATGCTACTACTTTGAAGAGTTGAATTAAACTAAGATAGGGATATTCTCCCATTTTCTTACGCCCAACTTGAGTGCGACGTTATTCAAGGCTCCATCGTTTCCTTTGAACATTGAGCGTCGCAACCGTAGCGACGCTCCATTATTGCTGCTGTCAGGTACGTTGTGGACATTGAAAATATAAGGTAAACATTGTCAACATTGAGCTTCAAATAATAAGTTTTAAACAATACATATTTTAACGGTCTATGTTTTGGAGCTGTATATCTTCGTTTATTTAATTTATATATATGGTTATTATAATGTGAAATGTCTCATGTCATTTATTTTCATATATATCAAATATATCATCATTGTGAAATGCCACTTAAAATAAGCTGACTCACACTAAAACGTATATTGAATGTATGAAAATATTTTTCTTAAAATGTGTATACAATGTATGAAGAAAAATGAAAATATGGGTCTTGAATTGACCATCAAAGTTAGTTTAAAACAACTTTAAAGAAATAAGTATAATGTACGAAGTATACAATATATAGCGTGATATACTACATTATCACGTAAAAGCTCAATACATAATCGACTTTAATTACTAATTCTCGATAGACGATAGGTAATAATCTATTTTAGGAGATATCCATTATTATAAGTATTAAGTACTCCGTATTAAGTATTGAATAAATACCATATATAGATATGTGTCTAATATAATGTGATATTTGATTTGAAGTAAGAATATAGAAAGTGAAGAAAGAAAGATGAGAGTAGCGGTGATTGGAGGAGGCATAAGTGGATTAGGTGCAACGTTAGAGTTAGCAAAAGAAGGAATTAATGTGGTTTTGTACGAGAAAGAACAAGGCCTTGGTGGACATGCTAAGACCGTTTCTTTTGATGGTGTTGATTTGGACCTTGGCTTCATGGTCTTCAATCGGGTACCACTTTCATCTTTTAGTCCCTACATTACTTCTCTTATTCAACTCCCTACTCCCTCCCTTTTTTATTATCTGTTTAACACATATTTTTTTTGTACTTTAAGTGTTGGAAATTAAGGATATATTATGCGGAAGCGATCGGATTGTTGTGTTCGCTAACTGCCCACTATCATATATTGTACCTCCGGCGGCTACTAGAGTCCCGGAATATGTTAACGCCTTAAATCTAAGGTTGCATATTGATGCTGGACTTAGCCTTTAGAGTTTGTATCTTTGTGTGTATTGTGTGTGTCTATCACCATATGCACAATATGGTCTCTTGAACTAATTGTAATCTTTCAAAAGGAGAGTTACAAGCAATGTGACCCCATAAACCGTCATTAACTCACACATAAATGTGGAGATTAATGATATATTAAATGGGGTTATTATTAGCAATGTATAAGTAACTCCACATATAATGTGGCCGTTACAAAATTCAATATTAACGTTGACATTTACATTGATAATATTATGTAAATATTAGCTAGCTTAGCAGAAAAGAATACGGAGTATCATAAAACGTGATAGTATATGGTTTGCGTGTAATAATGATAGCTTTCGAGCTCACATAAAAAGCCTATATGATACATTATCCATGATTGTTTCGGTTTTCTATGCTATACCCATTTCTTTTTTTATATATCAACGTTATTTTCCTAAACTTTTTACTTCTTTATTTATTTATTTATCCATATTGATCACTTTTAACTTTGCATTAACTTTATCACTTATCAAACAATCGTTTTTCGACATTTATTCTTCGCCATCCTCCAATTGGGGTTGTTTGGTTCAAGCGGTGGAATGGAATGGATTAGAATCTCATACCATAGGGGGATGGATTGAAATTCCTATATCACTCTAAACTTGTTTGGTAGGTTTATTTTTTGTACTAGAAGGTAAATGGAGTTAGAAATTTGGAGTGAAACTTAGGTATGGAACTCTAGGGGGTTGGAATGGAGTTAGCTACTTGATTTGCCCAAATCCATTTCAATCCATTCCAAACCCCTCAACCAAACATCATTTGTATTATTGAAAAAACACACTACCCCACCATATAATTAAATTTGGACCACACAAAGACAATAACCCTCCATATAATTAGATTTGGATCACACAAACACTTACCAAAAAAGAAAATGTGGAAAGTATTGTGAATAGACGAAAATAGAAATTATGAATGTTATCGAGAATAGGAGGGAGTATTATTGATGTGATGATTAATTAAGGTTATAACTTATAATGGTAAATATTTTTAGGTAATTAAGGTGTAACAACTTAGACTAGTTAAAGTTAGGAGTCGCTTGGTTGATCAAGGAATATAATTTTCTTAGGAACTTACATTTCATGGGAATTAAGTTACCTCGTCTTATTCGGGTGAATAGAAAAGTGTTAGGTTGCCTATGGAGGAATTAAATTTCACGAAAACTTCTAATAACCAGGGGAGTAGATAAGCAACTTCTTATATTATGTCGGCATTTGAAGTTTAGAAAGTCTTATTTACGACGGGGCGATCCGTCGCAAGCTTGTGACGGGTTAAGCCCTCCTTACAAAGAACAAGTAGGAGTGCAAGTGGGGGAATCCATTTGTCTTCCACTTGCCTATCCACTTGCACTTTGTGAGGAGCTTGCGACGGATCGCCTCATCACGAATGAGAATTTGTGTTTGAAGTTTCCTAGAAGTTGCAATTCCTACATTTCCAAAATTTATGTCAACCAAACAACCCATATTTCTTAAAATAATGAAAATTTTCAATTCCTGTATTTTTTAAGTGGCAGCCAAATAACGAGACTCTTTATTTGTTACGTAGGTTTAAGTGATACACATCTTAAATTATAGCACAAGAATATGGGAAGACTTAGACTAGAATACTTAGAGAAACCTAATTATTCTTACCTTGAGCTACTATTTAAAACCTTAGTTAAAGTTAATGGAGATCTCATTCATTGTTAGTTAGATTCGTATATTATTGGGTGGGTTAATGAATAATTCGGTGTCTAATAAGTAATTGAGTAAGTTGTCGAAAAATTGGATGTTGTCGAGTAATTGGAACAGTAAAGAGACATATTAATAGATCAACTAAGAAACAAATTTAGCAAAAACAATCAATAAGGACATTGTATACGCTATTGTATAGAGGTCGGCGTACACCATCAAATTTCAAAAATATATGGGCACAACCGCACAAGTGCACAACGTAGAAAACCAAAAACTCGGGTACAACAACGAAGTTCCCTATATGGCAAGTCTCAAGTTTACACTTTAATATCTCTTGTTAAAATATTGCGAAACTTTCCATGTACGTTTTAATGTATTCAAGAACACACAATAAAAAAAATCAAGTCAGTTGTTACAGAATTGGTTTTATGCAATGAAATAGTTTTATACTTCATTATAGTATCATTCATTTGTTTACCTTTCTTATTTTAACTATTATTCATTTGTTTATCTTTCTAAGATAAAAAAGTTTTTAAAGGGTAATTTATCACTCAATGACATTATTGTGCACTTGTCATCTATTGGTCATAACCACAAATGATCCCTACTCTTTTCTTGAGTTTGGTGCCAAAAGTGAAGGTAATAAATAACCGGGCTAGGTAAACAAATGACTGAAACTGAGAAAATATATTTTTGTAACTTAATTAAAGTTGTTACCCAAGTTTGTTGTGATAATTATTCACCTCGTCCCTTAATCACTTAATCATGAGACTAGAGCTCGATTCCTGTTTCATACCCATGATAACGAAAGTAGTCATTAAACTTTGTTAACATGGAGTACTATACAGGGAATAGAATAATTTGTGAATAAATATAATTACAACTTCCCCCGACCGACTGATTCTACCATAGACGCCGTGTATTGAGATTTAGAGGGAGTATCAATTTAGATACGTCAATGGAGCTCACGATTTAGTCATGACTAACACCATTTGTGTTGAGCTATGTTTAATTTGAGAAAATGTTTCTTAGAAAATGCTATTCTCGAAATGTAATCTCAAAGTATTGATGTCAATAGTCGATAGTATGGAACAATTTGTCCAACTGTGGTTACGAAAATTCAACAGGAAACGTGTTATGATAATATGGAACAATTTGTCTAACTATGGCTGCGAAAATTCAATGGACCGTGTTATGGCAATATGGAACAATTTGTCTAACTATGGCTTCGAAAATTCAATGGTGTAGGTAACGTACCCAAATATGTTGGAGATGTTTGAGAACCTTGGTATAGAAGTGGAGGCTTCGGATATGTCATTCTCAGTAAGTTTAGACAAAGGCCGAGGCTGCGAGTGGGGAAGCCGAAATGGTCTTAGAGGTCTATTTGCCCAGAAGACCAATGCTCTTAATCCTTATTTTTTGAAGATGATTCAAGAAATTGTCAAGTTTAAAGACGACGCTATCATGTACGTCTCTGCATTCTAATTGAATTGCAAAATGACTCATTGAACTGGTTATACTCCGGTTTATTGAAGTACCGGACTAACGATTATTTAATGCAATCTCGTCATATTCATTTTGTATCATTCTGATTTAATTCAGTATAATTTTTACTTAAGAAGTTGATGTTACATTTCTTGGTAAAGGTACCTTGAAGAGCTTGAAAACAACCCAGACATGGACCGTAACGAAACTCTTGGAAATTTTATCAACTCAAGAGGTTACTCCGAGTTGTTTCAGAAAGCTTATCTGGTAAAATTGTCGAATCTTTGATCAGACTCTTTGACGCAATCACATAAACTTCGTAGATTTATTATACTCCTAGTTCCAGCCATTTCGGCTATAATTTAACTGATATAATAACATCATTGAGTGATAGTAGTCATGATCTAGGGTTGAAACCGGTGCAGGTACCAATGTGTGCTTCAATCTGGTCTTGCCCATCAAACACAGTGATGAAGTTTTCCGCCTATTCCATACTTACCTTTTGTCGCAACCATCACCTTCTTCAGGTTCAGTATACTTACCAATGCTTATTTGTCGAAGCATCAACTTATGATCCTGAATTTCCTGACAAAAGTTGTTGATCTTTGGAATCTGACAGTTATTTGGCCGTCCACAATGGCTAACTGTGAAAGGGCGCTCCCATTGTTATGTAAACAAGGTTCAATGTTTGTTCTCATGCCATAAAAGTAGAACCATTTCATCTGTTTTTGCTACAATACAGTGTTTTATTACAGGTTAAAGAGGAGCTGGAAGCGAGAAATGTTCAAGTAAAAACCAGTACAGAAGTACATTCTGTTTCAACAACCAACCAGGGTGAGTGGCATTCCTCAACCTCTTCTTCGAATCATGATTTAAAACTGTCATTACATGTTCGCCATCCGTTTTTTTTGTTAGTCAGATAATTGTGTAATCAATTCTTTAAAAATGCTTTTGCAGGTTGTACGTTGTTCTGTACAGACGGTACCCAGGATGTTTACGATAGATGCATTATAGCTGTACATGCCCCGGATGCTATAAGAATACTAGGGAAAGACGCCACTTTTGATGAAACAAGATTACTTGGTGCTTTCCAGTATGTTTACAGGTACAGCTTTTGTCTCTTGCATAATCATCAAGTTTTCTTGAGATGATCAGTTACACACTTGAATATAAACAAAACTAATTGTCTTCTGAAATGCTTCTATAAGATGTTCAACTTGATGTATTTTTCGCGGCAGTGATATATACCTTCACCGTGATAAAACATTTATGCCTCGAAATGAAGCCGCGTGGAGTGCATGGAATTTCTTGGGGAGCATTGACAGTAAAGTCTGTTTGACGTACTGGCTTAACGTCCTACAGGTACATGTCTTTTCATAATTGACCACCAAATTCCAGTGAGCTAATCTGGTAAATATGTTTGTGAGTAATGGACTTCTAAACGAAAGGCCGACATAGTATCCATCGTAAAGCATCAGCCTTTTGTTGATGGAAAATTGGAAACACCATCTGGCATTGGTCTGACCACAATGTTATGGTGAAACTGGTGAGACCGTCCTGTGCAAGAGTGCTATACGTATGTCTTGTGATCAACTCTTATATAACTTCTCAACATCAAAGAAATTTTTCTGTTGATTCTTCTGTTTGTACTGTCTGCCACCATATATCTCTAGTAATTTCATCGCTTTTTGAATATGCAGAACATCTACCAGACCAACGAAGACCCATTTCTTGTAACCCTTAACCCGCCTCACTTGCCAGAAAATGTGCTGCTAAAGTGGGTAACTGGACATCCTGTTCCCTCAGTTGCAACAACAAAAGCTTCACTTGAGCTTGATAAGATTCAAGGAACAAGAGGAATTTGGTTTTGTGGAGCATATCATGGTATACCCCTTACAAATTGCCTACCATCATATTTGAAATCGTTCTTACCGTTTCTCTCCATAATAGTTTTGTATGAGATGGTCTTGTATGTGAAATCAATCCGGATCATTTGACAATTGACATTCCCCATTTAGCTATAGTGTTAATTAGGTGGCCTGAAATATAAGACCGTCTCATATAAGTTTTGTGTGCTGTCATTTGAATATTGATTTTTTATATTCATTTTCCTTTTTAGGATATGGCTTTCATGAGGATGGGTTGAAGGTATAAATTTCAGCTCGTTAACTGATTGAGTAGTGGTATTCATGGCTTTGGTTCGGAAACAATCAGCATCAAAATTGCTATTACAGTTTCCTTTCCACACATAAACACATGTGACAATGATTCAACTATCCTTAATTTTCAGGCTGGCGTGAGTGCTGCACACAGTTTGCTTGGCAGTAGCTTCAATCTTCTGGAAAACCCGAAACAAATGGTGCCTTCATGGAAAGAAACAGCAGCTCGCCTTTTCGTTACAAGGTTCTTGAGTGGATTCATATCTGCTGGCTGTTTGAGGTAAGTTCATCATTATTACAGTTATCACATCCTTAACAAATCCTTCATCATTCATCGTGTCTGAGGTTCAGTTCCTTTGTATAAAACAGTTTATTGGAGGACGGGGGGACTATTCTGACCTTCGAGGGTTCAAGGAAGCTCTGTCCATTAAAAGTTGCATTAAGGGTTCATAACCCTCAGTTTTATTGGAAGGTTTGTGTACATTGGTCTTTTAATTTTAATGACGAGCAAGTCTCTTGCAATACGGTTTTACATAAAATACGGTTACTAATTACTATATAACCATTCATCAAGGGAAAAATATTAAACCAGCAAGTCTCTTGCTGGTTAAAAGTTGGACTAGTAGGAGCTAATAGTGGTGATATTTCCGTCAGGTTGCGACAGAAGCTGATCTTGGCCTTGCGGATGCATATATCAATGGAGACTTCTCATTTGTGGATAAAAATGAAGGGCTCCTTAACCTTTTCATGGTAAAAGACTTTACATATTCGATTTTGGTCCTATTACTATTCCCTTTGTCCCTTTGTCCCTTTGTCTCAGCTATAGTAGTTTAAAGACTTTAGATCTTGGTTTGTCCCATGGACATGCCTTGTGTGATGAAGTATGAGACTCTCTTATCCACTCGCATCTCGCATGAGTGCGACTATTTCTAAATTCTTGCTCACGAAATTTTCTATTGCAGATCTTTATATCCAACAGAGACTTGAATTCTTCTTCATCCTTAAATAGTAAGAGGTATAATCAGACTCCCTTGCGTAGATTTAATAAATTTTACGTATAATATTTTCTAACTTCAGCACTGGCTGCAGGGGATGGTGGACACCGATGCTCATTACAGCCGGGATTGCATCTGCAAAATATTTCTACCACCATGTTTCCAGGCAAAACACACTTACTCAAGCTCGGCGAAATATATCTAGACATTATGACTTGGTATGAACATGTTGCTGGTTGAATGTCATGCTTTTGATGGAACCGCCAATCAGGCATACAGTGATGCATTCATTTTCACTTGCAGAGTAATGACATGTTTTCGCTCTTTCTGGATGAGACGATGACTTACTCTTGCGCCATTTTTGAGGTCAGAATGATGGTTTTCCTATCTAACACTCCTTCTGCGGCTTCAGGCATACGAGTAGTATTTTTGCTATCCAATGGCTCTGAATGTGACCAGCTTTAACCCTGATTTCTGATGTTTGACAGTCAGCTAATGAAGATTTAAGTGTGGCACAAATGAGAAAAATATCCCTTCTAATCGAGAAGGTAAGAATTTTATTTAGTCATCTTTTACAACGATGCTGTTGTTTTAGTTGTGGTTTGGACTGTGATGTTTGTAAGGCGCTGGTTCAGCTACACTTACTGAGAGCTTTATTCGGACCTCGTTGTAGGCCAGGGTTGAAAAACATCATGAAGTCCTAGAGATTGGCTGTGGTTGGGGAAGCTTAGCCATTGAAGTAGTGAAGCGAACAGGATGCAAATACACTGGCATTACTCTCTCCGAAGAGCAGCTCAAATTTGCAGAGCGCAGGGTCAAGGAGGCCGGCTTACAGGTATCTTCACACTTCAGTTGATGTCGTGAGCTATAGCCCAATTTTCAGTTGGCTAGTAATGAGTTATATGGAATGCTAACAGGAAAGCATAAGGTTTCTTCTCACCGATTATCGACAACTGCCAGACAACCACAAATATGATCGAATTATCTCCTGGTAGGACCTCTGTCTAGTACATGCTTGACTAGAATGTATTATATAAAGTGACGTAGGTTGTATACATGCAACACTGTTTCATTTCGCTGATATGATTGAAACAGTGAGATGTTAGAGGCTGTAGGGCATGAATTCATGGAGGAGTTCTTTCGATGCTGCGAGTCACTCTTGGCATCTAATGGCCTTCTAGTACTTCAGGTAATGTTTAAATACTAAGCGTATATGTTAAAATAATGTTAAAAGAGCTGTAGCTTCAAATGCAGTGTGTTTCGAGGAAGTCGGTGCTAAAAATGTCTGTAGCACAAATCTCAGCTAAAACTAGCTACTACTACTGGATGACGACATTCATGATATAGGTTTAAACCTGCGGCGCTAGAGTGTCTCTCAAACTAAAAAAAAACAAGAAACAAATGCCCTTCTTGCTAACAAATATCGGTGATCTTCAGTTTATATCCATACCAGATGAGCGATATGATGAGTATCGAAGAAGCTCAGACTTCATTAAGGAATACATTTTCCCAGGCGGATGTTTACCGTGCTTGAGTCGCGTAACATCGGCAATGACTGCTGGTTCCAGACTTTGGTGAGTGCAAAAACTGAATGCCACAAAATTCAATTCTTGGTTGCTTCTATCAAATATATTCTGAAACTTGGTTATTCACAGTGTGGAGCATCTGGAAAACATCGGGATACATTACTATCAAACGTTAAGATATTGGCGTAAAAACTTTCTTGATCACCGAAGGTTAGATATCTATCATCTATCATCGTATATACTTTCTTTGTTAGGTATAAGACCCAGATACTCCATACCGTCTCATCATATCTTAACCCAATAGTGACCGACTATCTACTAAAAATCAAAGTGGGCAAGACTCGAAACTTGACCTTAGCTTTTGAACATTCTCACTATATAAAGTTGCACAGAATAATAATCCAATTTTGTAATGTTTAAGTTGTGATAAATGAGTACAACCTTAATGAATACAGCTCATTTCCTTACCACATTACTACAGCAAAATTTGCTCACTTGGTTTTGACGACAAGTTCATAAGAACATGGGAATACTACTTCGACTATTGTGCAGCCGGGTTCAAGACACGAACACTAGGGAATTACCAGGTACTTATCGCCTCATCTAACTTTATCTTAACCATAGTCACCTCTCGGGAATTACTAACTAAAGACTGTAATGCAGATCGTCTTCTCACGACCTGGTAATGTTGCCGCATTTGGTGATTCATAGGAAAGAGGAAGCAACACAATCATTCTTTGATGATTCAATTCAATAGGGATAGTTGATTTCAGACAGTATTTTTTTCTGGAAGCTAATCGCTACTCTCTTTCCAACATTATCACTTCCAATTTAAAATCATTGACAACATATGAAATTACCCAAGAGGAAGCTTCTCTTATATATGCTAGTTGTTACTAGAGATTAGAGAATGCTTACAATTACTCGGCTAAATGATGCTGAATGCTTACAATTACTAGGCTTACAAGCACTTCCTATTTTATTAATGACACTTGCCCCCTTCAAGTTCACAGAAAACCACCACGGCTAGTAGATGTTATCCACAACAAAAATAGTAGCTCTTATTTTCAAACTCATAATTGATCTGTCGAGCCCTTACCTCAGTTATACCATAAATACAATCGACAATGCCTCAAAACCAATCGCATTTTAACCTTCAGAAACATTACAAACTGGTTGTGATTGAGTGCTGACTCAGACTTACTACAATGATTAAAAGAGTTGATGTGCTACCACAAGTCCACAACCAGCTACTGACAACATCAACTCGTTCACAAACTACAACAATATCCTTCATTACAATCACAATATAGTTCCACCCAACTACAGTATTGATCCAGTATCATCGATTGACTAATGTCCCCAATACAACTAGCAGATTGTTCTACTAACACATCTACCTAACTCAACCATTATTACGCTTAAACTCTGCTTAAACTCTGTTTGGAGAGGCAAGACATGCTAGGCTATACTGAAATTCAGAGCAGATTCAAAATGGTGACAAGCTATAAGTAGACAAGGGAGAGTTTGGAATAACTGAATGTTGATATTTGTTCGTAACAAATACCTACTTAAAGTACTGTTAATAATTAAATTTTTGCTAAAGGCAAATACTTATAGTACTATCAATGATCCCTACACCAAACCAAAAAGATCACACTTTCAACTTAAACAGCTAAGGAATAGAGAAGATCCTCGACATACCGAATGGAGTATGACTTTCGAATTATAGCGGGCCGCACATGATAGAGAGTTGGAAGCAACGAGGCCTTGCTTGGGTTGATCAGTCCCACGACATGCATTATGCCATCCGACAAGACACTTATGTCACAATAAAGCTTCCCTTCTTGACTCGAGCACCCCTCCTGTACAACACAAGGGGAAATACGGAAGAAATGATTATGCCGTTGTTTAAAGCTTCAACTACCACTACGCTATCTCTAGCCATTACGAACTGATCAACCCAAATTGCCTACAGCTCCAATCTCTACCAGTACGAGGCTTGACTAAATCTCGATATTTCCTACTACACATCAAAAGTAACTATGAGAGAAATATGCTTCTTATCAGACATGCAAAATGAGCCTGATTACCTGAACTGTAACGGAAGTAAAATGTCAAAGCATCTCACTAAAGTGCACATAATTATAACAGCAAGCATATATCAAACATAATTAGAGTGCTCATACGGCTTAAACACAACAAATGTAATTGGAAAAAGAAAACAGAATTAAAGACAGTGACAAGCATCAAAAACAAGAAAAAACAACACTCGAAGATAGAAGATAAGTATTTGTACTCGCAAACTAATTATTACGACTTAGACTAGAAATATAAAGACTGCAAAGTGCAAAGTACTGGGGGTATTAAGCAAGCCAACCAGTCCCACAGTCAGATTGAACTGAAGAGCTATTATGTTGCCTCATAGAACAACACCCTTTCATGGCCTGCAATAGTCATCTTAGAGCAAGATTACTGCTGGGTTTGACGGGATTGGGCACCACCATAACCGCCACCATAGCCCATTTGAGCCCCATTTGCATATCCTCCATGACCATTGGCATCAGCATAGCCACTTCCATATCCTGCTTGCAACTCTCCACCGGCTCCCCCGGAGGCATTGCTACTGGGAGCACCACCATAGTTCCCATATCCATAACCTTGACTTCCATATCCAGAGGCAACGGTTGGGGACTGACCAACGGGTCCCGCACTATTCCCATATCCAGATGCTCCATAGCCAGAGGCCATTTGGGCATTCCATGAGCTCCTTGGTGCACCTCCTGGCCCACTACCATAGCCTGCACCTTGCACATTCGGGTTTCCATATGCAGCATTAGTTGGAGCACCATATCCAGGATATCCACCATAGCCCATCCCGCTGCTGGCAGGCCCATATCCATAACCAGCTGCACCATATCCAGAAGAACCGTAGGAAGGAAACCCACCTCCAGCATTTTGGGGTTGCATGTATCTATTAGACTCCAACCTACTATCATAAGAACTCTGATTGCCACTAGAATTATAACCATAATTGCCACTACCAGCACCAGACCCACCACCACTTCCACGGCTAGCCATACCGGGATTTGCATCCTTGGGTAGTGCCCGCTTAACTTCAACCTGCTTACCATCCAAGTCATGAAAGGTACTCTGTAAAACCCTATCTACTGCATCCTCACTGTCAAAAGAAATAAAGCCAAAACCACGAGGCCTCTGAGTATTCTGGTCAAACATTATAACTACGTCTGTTACATGGCCAAAGCTCTCAAAGTACTGTCGGAAACCTTCATCAGTAAGAGAAGGAGGCAAACCCCCGACAAAAATCTTCTTGGTTCTAATATTCCCACCTGCACCACCATTTCTACCACCATTGTTTCCAGTTCTCGCAGTGTTCTGCTGCTCCTCTCTTGAGGTGGCTCTCTTAGCCTCAATCTAATAACAAAGCACAAAATTTTACGAGATATTATTTATAAGACCAAACCATAACCTATAGTAAAGAAGGAATACATAGTTATTTGGGTCGGTCTCACTTATGAGTTATGAGACAGTTTCATACAAGACCCTATGGTAACAAAAGCAGTTCACATAAGCTTACAGCATATAAACCAAACCGCCGCATATTTTGAAATCAAATTGAAATAAAACTAGAGCAACTGGACATGACCACACTCAAACAGTTGTCCAAATACATGAAACCCATATCCATAAAGTTCAAAGACACAAACTTCAACAAAAGAAGACTTGCAAATCTAAACATATTTCAGAAACAACGTCAAAACTACAACTTTATAACAAACACTTCAGACTACCAGTGCTGCAGTGCATTAGTATGTATTAATTTCATATAATCTTTGAAAACATATTTATTTAACACCTAACCTATAAAACCCTCACAAATTCTCATTTAAGACGCGAAATATCCACTTTCATAGATAAGACAAAAACAAAAGGCCAAGATATTAGCAAAAGACTTGTGTTTATCTATACAAGGGACATATATCCGTCTTAAGAGAGACTTATTGTAAAACCCTCCTATATTTCCCGAACAACCCATATTACATCCAAAACAAATAGTAAATCAAACATAAGTGACATAAATTGCAATAAAAACCACCTAGTTAACATACATATAAAAACCAAAAACTGAATATAATAACAACAAGTATCCCTCAGTCGCATTCATTTATTTAACTTCGATTAAAATACCGTCACAAAGAATAAAATCGAGACGAAAAGAGTATGAGAAAGAAAGTAGGTCCATACCGATCTACCATCTAAACTGTGTTTATCCTGAAGAACCCTATCAAGAACAGAAGGATCAGAAAAGTGAACAAATCCAAAACCTCTAGGTCTACCAGTAGTCTTATCCCTCATAATATTAGCTTGCAAAACATCACCATATTGTCCAAAATATTCCTTTAACTTTTCCTCACTTGTTTCCCATGAAATCCCACCAACAAACAACTTCCCTTGATCTGCATCCATCTTATTTTCTTCCTTTAACCCCAAATTACTTGCAAAATACTGATGGGTTTTTGAAAAAGATTGGATCTTTGAGATGGGTTTTTGAAAAAGATTGAATCTTTTGATGAAATTAGGAGAAAGATTGAAAGTTTAGGGTAAAAGAGGGAAGAATAATAGAAGAGTTGATTTGGGGAGAAGTGATTGGAAGAGAAAACAAGGGTTTGGAGGAAAGGGGATTGGGAAAGAGAGACTACAGAAGACTGCTGATGCTCACAAATTGGGTTTTGGTTTGAGGGATTGATTGAGATTTGAGGGCTAAGATTTGATGGATTGCATGGTTAGGATTTGTTTCGACTATTTGTCTCTTTTTTCTATTTTGTTTTCTTCTTCCAAATATTGAGTTGAACAGCTAGGTGATGTCAGGGGATCTTTGATTCTTTTAGATATTTTTATACCTAGGAGGCTAGAATTGCTTATTTTTCTATGCCTTTAAAAAAAATTAAAAAATATTGGGTGAGACGGTCTTGAAAGCTTTTCAGATACGAATTTTACTTTTTCAGATACGAATTTTACTTCTTCATATACATTTTTTCATAAACCTATCATATGCTACCCTTTTCCTAAAACACAATCTCTCTTTTTTTTTCTTAAACTTAAATAAAAATCAATTTTTTTCTAAACTTAATCAAATTGATTCTTATATAAAGATATAATCTTAAATCAAATTTAATACAATCTAATAATTGAACAATGGTTTATACTTCTCCAATGAATGAAGTAATTTTTTTTTTGCAATTATGAATCATTTTTTTAACAATTCAATAAGATAGTAGGTGGTGGTTAGGGTTCACGACTTCATGGGTGGTGGTATAAGTGTCGACGGCTAGGGGTCGACCGGCCGGTGCAGAGCAAGGGGGAGGCGCGCGAGGTGGCCGGAGCAAGGGGAGGGCGAAGGGGGAGGAGGTCGGAGCAGAGGGAGGGCGAGCGGCCAGAGCAGGGGGAGGGGGAATGGCCGGAGCAGGGGGTAGTGGTAGTTGGTGGTGGCGGTGGTAAACCAGTGGTTGTGGTTAGGAAAAGAAGGGAGGGGGGGTCTGTGTCAGTTTTCTTTTTTTTTCTTGTAAGTTTTGGGGCTGTCGGTGGTCTGCTGGCGTCGGTAGGCCGTCGGCGAGGAGACGGAAGGGAAGAAAGGAAAAACTTAATTGGGGGAGTGAATGAAAAATGACAAGGGTAATATTGTAAAGGTCGTATGTGAAAGAGTAAAATTTGTATGCGAAAGAGCACGTCCCTTAAAATAATGTTCAAAAAATAAGTATTTATTTTTTTAGGCCGGATTTAAAAGTATTTATCAAAATGGTGTTCACGTAAGCTCGGAATTTGCGAACCAAAAACACGAAGAAAACACGCCATTAGCAATGGCGTGTCTTTTAATTTAATTTTTTTCAAAAAAACAAAAAAACTTAATCCTCGTCAAAATAAGAGAAGAATTTCATCGATAGCAAGTCCCATTTTTTATTCTCTTTTTGGCCCCTTTTTAAGTCCTAAAATGAGATGAAAAAGAAGCAAGTCAAATCTCACTTTAGAGCTAAATTGACTGTTTTCCCATCGGTAAAACTATGAGGATCCCATAGAAAGTGCCAGAAATTCATTCAATCCCTTCTTTGCTTTCTCTACATTCGGTGTAGCAGTCCTAGCCTCTGTCCGACCGATCAATCCGTTGGCATCTCGCATTCACGCCCTCGTTTGACTGCCGGACTTATACTTTATAGACACGTCATTCCTAATGACATGTCTACTTTAGAAAACTCGTCATCCCAAATGGCGTGTTTGCTTTTAGTCCTTTTTTGTAAGTTTACATTTTCCTACTTACTAGAAACACGACATTGTCAATGGCATGTTTCCTTTGTGTTTTTGGTTCGCGAAATCCGAGCCTACGTAGACACAATTTTGATAAATAATTTCAAACCCGACCCAAAACGACAAGTACTTATTTTTTTAGCAGTATTTTAAAATCCTTTCGACCATCTTTTACTTTTACATCGTATGACAGTCTACTTGTATAAAACTCGCTATTTTATTGACAGTAATAAATCTGGCCCTTAATCATGGCTCAAACTCGGCCCAAAATTAGCTTGGGCCTTTTGGAGTGGCCATGGTTGTTTGAGCTTAAATAAGGGTAGTGATAAATCCACTACCGTTTTCACTAACGTCGCTCAAATGCAAGCTAATAATATAAATATTGTATTATTCACTTTCTCACAATTTGAGTGACATTAGTAATTATGGTAGTGAATTTATCACTTCCCTAAATAAAAGGCCTACACCGTGGAAAAAAAATGGATTGGACAAGGCCGAGTTAATCGACTTGGACCATTTAATCACCTTTATTAGAGACTAGGTGGAATACCCGTGCTACGCACTGGATATTTTGTATTTATCTCCAACTATACTATAATGTACCCTAATAATAATAATAATAATACAAAAAAAAAAAAGCTTCATGTAAACTTTTCATTTTATTTTAATGAAAATTGCGCGCATCTTATAATAAATAAAAAAAATAATAATAATACTAATAATAATATCCATGGAATGTTTACGATCATAAATAACAATTATGGCGAGATAACATCCATGAATTGATTACAATGATAAAGCTTCTAGCAGCTTGTCTCATTGAAGACGGGTAATATCGGTCACAAGCTGAAGACGGATAATGCCCCTCTCATAATATGCAAGTGGAGAGGATAAATGGATCCTCTCACTTGCATGCTCACTAATTGATAAACTAAGTAGATTAACAACATATAAGCATTAAGCAATACGTCAATGTTATTACCTCTTAACTATAAAATGATTTAAATAGCTACAAAGCTTTTAAACTAAATGGTATTTTTCATGTTCGCTTTGATTTCGTATAATGCATCAACATTTACATGTTTTTAAATAAACCACTACAACCAAAAAGTTCAGCTGATGGTTGAAATTTCAAGATCGATTTTAAACACTAAGTCGCTCGCACAAATGTTCTTTGGCTTAAAGAGTAATTGTAACGACATAACTCCCCATACATGTTATCAATATTTTACTTGAGAAGTGAGGGGCAGTAAGATTTGAACACGTGATATTTTTGGTCTTACCCTTGATGGTTGGTTGGAGTCCAAGGATTGGTTTATACTCTAACTACATGTATGTCGTCGTTACTCGTTACTTAATTATAGGGGTGTACAACGTAGCAGGCTAGCTCAACCTAGCCCGCACCTCTGAGTACGAAAATTCATCCCGGCTAGCCCATAGCACAAAACCCGACTTTACCCACGGGCCGGGCTACTGCTCAAATTTCTCTAGCTCGTCCCGATCTCAACGTTAAAACAAATAAAACACAAAGGCCCCTCCTGGCTCGGTCTAGCCTGATACTCTTGGGTTGGGCTCGAAGTGGAAGAAGCTAGCTGGCCAGTCCGGTCTGATGTTCACACCGTGTCTGCGCTGCAATCAATTAGCCCAGCCTGCTCCCTATCCCGGCTCACTGCACAACCCTAACTTTCAACGGGTTATTATAATCACTCTTATTTATTATTCTAAAACGGTTGCTTAATTTCCCTCTCATCTCCTTCACTTTCCCCCTGTTTTGTTTAATGTTTACCACTCTCATTATTAACTATTTACTTTGTCTAATTAACCAGGATGTAGTTTATTAGAACTTCGAATTTCACTCTACTAATTTGTGTTTCACGTAGTGCGATTATTAACTATTAATATTAGTGTCTACACCCTCTCCATCGTATACATGGTTTGATTTTCTCATAATAAAACACAGTGGGGTAACAATAATATGTCAGTATTATTTATCATATCCAAAGTAAGGATAAATATATAAGCCCGGCCCCCTGATTTATAGTTTTACTTTTTTTCGTCTCAATTTTATATCCTTTTTCCCCAACATTTATGTCAAAATAATTGTCTCTATCCCCATTATTTCCCTATTATTTTCTCTATCCCACTTTTATTATCCCACTTCCCTTTAAATTTTATCCCAATTTAAATGACTTATATGTGTCACACTATCACTATCTTAGTATAAACAATTTTAAATGAATTAATCTTGTACGTTTAAAATGCCAATACTCGATGTTACGACTTACGTATCACATAATAAGTGGGAGAATGCATTTTGGGTGTGGCGTTATCAATTCTCTACGTATAGCTCAATTGCCGAAGTCGTTTGAACTATCTCTATGAGAACCAAAATATTTTGAGTGCGTAGATTTTTTTTTTTGCATTATTAGATATTAGATTTATATAAATGAAGCACAAAAAGTACATAAACATTAATTAAGCATAACAATAAGAAGTTCCCTTCTCGTTTTTGTCATGACCGTCACCCGTATAGTAAAAAGTTAACTTTCGTGATCGAAAACATATACTCCTATGCTACAAATCTTTATGTTGAGTATAATAAGGCTTTCATAGACATGTTCAATGCCTATTTAATTGACAATTTTCTATTTTAATTATTTTACTACTTTTGTTTAAAAAGATATATCATATCATAGTTCATCAGAAAGGTAGGACTCCCCTAATGTATTTAAGATACATTTCAACAGAAAGGTAAGACTCTTCTAATGTACTCATCCGTATTTAATACTTTATAGATCAATTTCGGCGATAACAAATAATATAATTTTTTTTAATTAATTAAATTCATATTTTATTTGAAGTAATTTAGAAAAGTTTAGAGACTTTAATATTGCTCGAAATCCCAACTTTAAATGTGGGAGCTTGAGTCAATTTACAAACTTTGATGATCGCCAAAATCTAAAGAAGCCACCACACTACTCACTACAACTTATTGGGCTAGTATAAATTACAAAGCGACAATGTTGTAACTACATCTTCTCGCTTTTCCGCGTTCATCTCCTTTAGTAATCTTCACAACCTATCAACAAAATTATTAAGTTAGATGATAAGAACTTAATTATATGATAATCAATATATGGAGTAATTAACGCATAGATTTGTTGATAAAAGAATATTATAAAAACACTTCAAAACTAAGTGTTTCACTCTATCACTCTATTAGTGCAAAATTGCAAAATTTAACCTTTTCACTCTAATACAAACACCACCAATGTACGTAATATCTAATTAGCATTATTATATATATACTTCATATAATATTATTGAGTTGATATCTCTTATTATATATTGTATTTTAATATAAAATACTAATAAGAGTTTTAATTTTGTTTGAGACTCTAATATTGCTAGAAATACAACTTTTAATGTGGGAGCTCGAAAGTCATTCATTGGTGTTGGACTCTTTGTAATGGCTCGAAAACTTCCTGTTTTAATTATATAGATAGACTAGTACTAGGTCGCTCAAGTGTTGCTCAACATTATCAAATTGAAAATATGGTAGATCCTCAATTCCTCATCTAAGAAGTGAATTAAGACTTAAGAGTTTAGTTGGAACTTGGGAAGTGGCACGCGGACCATTAGACTGGCACGTCCCAACACATCCTATAGCCCTTTTTAACACGACCCGCGATTGGCATGGCATGCCATAGTCGTGGGCTGTGCGTGGGCCTAAGTTTGAGAAAAAAATATGTTGATTATTTTATGGTTAAATATAACCATAATGAGAAAGTTAATGTTACAGTTTATATCAACTTGTTTTTTAAAATTGGTCAAATTTTATTGTAAAATAGTCTTAAAACCATGTCTTATTGTTTCAAACGAAAATGACCCGTCTGAAAAGAGAACAACATAACATAAAATGACAAGTCCATCATATCAATTCATATGCATACGATGGTTTTATTTGATTTTTTAGGAAGCTAGTTAGAGGCTAGTACTAAATCGCTCAACAAATTAACGGTCATAAATAGAATCGTCGAATTGAAAGGGGGTAGGTTCTCATCTAAGAAGTGAATTAAGAGTAGAGATGGAAGTCGCATGTGAACCGTTAGACTGGCACGCCCCAACACTACATATTGCCCTTTTTAGCACGACACAGGATTGACACGGCACGCCATGACTGTGGACCGTGCCTTGACTTAAGCTTGAGAAAAAATATTGTGCCTCGCCCAACAGGACACGACACGCTTTGTGCACGTTCAAAATACAAAGATATAAGGCTAAAATGAAAGAATAATTTGGGCACGCCCAAGAACGACATGACACGTCATAAGGCGGTGGGCCGTGCTTGGGCCGCCATTTCCATTTCACCGACATGCCACAAATCCCATCTTCCCTGCCTTAGACGTGCCATTTTCTTTTCCTAGCACATTGGGCCGACACGAGGTAGAACCGACTTCCATATCTAATTAGTAGGATATAATCAATTTTTTTTTTTTATTGTGTGGGCTTGGCTATAATCATATTCTCTAAATTCTTCTACGACCATGCGAATAACATGTCAAACAAAAATCAATATTAAGCTCCAAACTCAACCTTACATTATGTGGCTCTCAATTCAACACCTAAAGAACTCCTCATCTCATCCTACAAAACTAAACCACAAATCTTTGATTCTTCAAAATTCTAACTCCACAAACATTAAAAGAATCTAGAAAAGAGTTTCCAAGACCAAAACCTTGTATGTTCAATTTAGGGAGCTAAGAAGTTCAATAGATGGCCACTTCTTCAATAACGGCAACCGGGTTCAAATGCGGTCTAGGCTCGACTTTCGCTTCTGGCGATAACCACGCAATGCTAGCCAATTCCGTCCTGGCTCGGGTACGGGTTTCGAGCAAACCGACACGTGCTCAACCATTGATGAAGAACGTTAATGAAGGGAAAGGTCTGTTTGCACCCATAGTGGTTATTACTAGGGATATTGTTGGTAAAAAACGGTTTAACCAACTTAGAGGAAAAGCAATAGCCCTTCACTCACAGGTACGTAACTTTAGTATTCTACGTAATAATAAAATGACTAAATGCGTACATCTGTCGGTACATGATTTCTATACCCTGTGTTTTTTTAACTTAAATACACGCTTCATGTTAGTCTAACCCAAATCATTCTCGATTAAGACTGTTATCATCTCTAAATTTTTAAACCAGTTATCCTTTGTAATAATAGGTGATCACTGAATTTTGCAAATCGATTGGAGCAGATGCGAAACAAAGACAAGGATTGATCCGGTTGGCGAAAAAGAATGGAGAAAAACTAGGGTTCCTTGCATGAGTGAATATTGAGATGAAAATTAATGGAATTTATTTAGCTAGATGTGATTGATATTGGCATATTGAGAATTTCATGATGTAGATGTCATTTTGTAGATAATACCCTTAAGGTTTTGCATGAGATTTGTCCATTGTTCAGTTGTGTTTTCTTACCCACAAAAGCCGTAACGAAAATCGCTATTCGATGATTTTACCATTTAAATTAATCACATGTAAGATACAAGGAGATAGCATCAACGATAGTCGTCTATAGTGGGTAACAAAATCCCCTCAAAATATTGACATAGAGACTATCGTCGTTTCAACAATGCATTCTCATTGTCTCCTGCATTTTGATGTCATATCCGCCACATTGATATCGCAACAAGAGACTGATCCGAAGTCCAACCCACAAACCAAGATTTTTTTTTTTTTTTTTTTTTTTTTTTTTTTTTTTTTTTTTTTTTGACAATTGGAAAGCGAGTTAAGGTTACAAGCGGATAGCTCCTTTAGCTAATCTATGAGCTATCATATTGCAGTTTCTAGGAACGTAACAAAATGAAATACAGTGGAAACTATGAACCATATTAAAAATGTCTTCAATGATAGTCTTCGTTCTATGATGAGGCTGATTAAGTTTAAGAACTTGGGATAACACCTGCAGGCAATCAGAGAAAAGAGTGATATGAACAAAATTATATTTCAAAACAGCATCTAATCCCTCCCGAATGGCCAGAGCTTCAGCTTGGTCGGCACTTTGAGCAGCAAAACGTCGGTTGCCCTGTAAAATCACTTCACCAGATTTTCTCCTGATAGCCCAGCCAAGACCAGCAGAGAGGTTTTTATACCACGAAGCATCTACAAACAAGTCAAGCTGGTCACAATAATCCTTAGCAGAGATAAATGGAAAGGATATACTGTTTCTTAGATCAGTCAACTCATTATCGATAGGCTGGTCAAATAACACTCCTTGAGGATTCAGCCTACCACTTCTGACTTTCTCCGCTTCTAACACCAGGCTATAAGAGTTTTCATAAACCTTCATAACACCATAAGGTGTGATAGGTTTCTCTTGGAAGATCTTTTTACATCGACACCCCCAAATAGTCCATAAGGTGCAAAGAAAGGAAAGAGCCAGCGATTCCCAATCTGCAAGTTTCTGAATTAGAGATAACCAATTTTTAATCCAAGTTTGGATACTTAACTCTTTTCCGATATGAGCATGTATCCCTAAAACACTTCCAGCCCAAACTTTATTAGCAAACACACAATCTCTAAAGAGGTGATCACATGATTCCACAGTCTGACTGTCACAAAGATGACAATTAAAATCACCCTCAAAACCCCTTCTAATGAACCCTTCACCCACAGCAAGGGAATTAGTCAAAATTTTCCATAACAGAATAATCCATGACTTGGGACCTGGAAGGTGCCAAAGTTTCTTTCTAATGAACATCTTTAAGTCGGTTCCAACCCTACTAAGATCTTTAATTGTAGCATGAGCATTCCAAGAGAGGTTGAAAGCAATGGAATAACCCTTCTTGACATTATAAGATCCACTAACAGATTCCGTCCAGTAAATGGAATCTTCAAAATCCCAACAACTCAAAGGGATCGCCAAAATCTTAGCAACCCAATCAGGATCAAGAAACATACAAATCCGGTTACAGTCCCACAAACCAAGATTTAGTATCATGCCTATCATTCAAATTACACAGATGTTCAAATATAGAACAGGTCATTCAAATTTGAGGAGGGACTTGGTTCAAAATCAAAACAGCAAATTGTACCCAACAAAAAAAAGTGAAATAAAGTACTCTGTAAGTTTTAGTACAATTTTTAAGAGAACAAAAGTATAAAATTGAAAATCAACTGCCTGCGTAGAATCAAACGATAACTATAGGTCTTGGTTCTTAAACACTGTATCGGCCTTTGGATGCTCTATCCTGTAAAATTAAAGATCACAAACGACGAAACCGTAAATGCAATGATACATGCAATTGATGTAAAAAGGAGGAGGGAGAAAGAGAAAACTCACATGAAAGCTGAAATTGATCTTGTCAGTGACGTCGATGACCTCTTTCCACTTCCTTCCGATGCCCATCTGGACATATTGTTCAATGGGTCAATTTGAAAAAAGCTATCAAAACAATTCGTGTAACTAATTATTATACAAGAGCTAAGAATTAACTTCACCAGTAAGTTAGCAGAAATACAACTTTCAAACTATAAGTGGAGAATATACTCCGTGACACCAAAGAGGACTCGAAGGCACATCAAGTATCAACTAATAAGGCATCACGAACTCCGGAGGTCAAGGTCATCTCTCGTATACACTCTCTAGTCTTTACCTTGAACTCACACCCGAAACTATGTTTGCCATGATCCATCTCTTCGTTAAATCAAACCATTTTCCAACCACACCTGATATTTCTTTGTTAAATCAAACCAATTTCCAAATTTCCAACAAATAGATGGTTTTACCTCTCTTTTAAACTACCTTGTTAAACTAGAGTAATTTATCTATATCTTTTCCCTTCCAATCGGGACTTCTTAATTCTGTGTCCGTCTACAACAAGTCAATAACCAGCACCGTCATAGCTACCTCGTGTTTGAAGATCAATGCCCCAAATTCGCACACAAAGGTCACTTTCCAACCCACCCACCCACTTGAACTGGACCCATATGTCATGATTTAAAACAAGCGGTGACTTGTGAGAATTAAATGATGTTCTCCAAGTCTTCCATCTCGAACAATGGTTGGGGTACTACTATAATTCTCCCATACCTGAAATATCATTAATAAGGCCCTTATGAAAAACTACACCTGCTCTACATTTACAATCCAAATCAATTGCTGGGTGTGTTCAACATCAACGAACTGTAGTCATATGTTTTTGCATTTTACCTACCTCAGTTTAAGTAGTTCTTTCATTTCAACATTTAAAGATTATTACGAAGTACTCCCTCATACCGGTCATTTGTTTGCTTTTTCTTTTGGCACAAAGACCAAGGAGAGGGAACGGGAACATTTGTGGGTAGTGGTATTGGATGACAAGTGGACAATAATAAAATTGGATGATCAAATAACCCATTAGAAGCATGCTTAATATAGAACAAGTGAAAGACACCCAAAAATGGAAAAGGTAAACAAACAAATGAATGAGACACACAAAAATGGAAAAGGTAAACTATGTTGCTCGGACTTGGTTAGAAGTATCCAACACATCCGACACATGTGCATGTCTAAGTGTTGGATTGGTCTATTTAATGAAAAGAATCCATGTTTTTGGCCTAAAAATAAATTGTCCAAGTATCCCACCCACGTCCGAGTGTCGAGTGTCCAACATGGGTACGCGAGGTAATATTGAAAAGTCCGAGCAACATAGAAGGTAAACAAATGACCGAGACAGAGGAAGTATTTAAGTTCTAGCCATCATCCTACATCATGAGAGAGAGCCACATTAGACATAATCTATTTCTTGGGAAGGGAAAAGAGCAGATTAGCTCTATGCCCGCTGGTCATACAGCTCTATTTTTCTCATGACAAGAGCCTCCAAGAGCGCCCCTGTATATTCTAAGGGTGAAATAATTTCCAACAGCGACTGATGTGCCTTTTGAAAGACATGAAAGTAATGTTGTGTTGCTGAATTTGTACGCAAAATGTTTGTTCTTACACAAGCTTGCCTCACCTAACTTCTGATTTTCTTTCATGGACTAACTCTGCTAATTGTCTAAGGGGATAATAGTACTTCGTAATGAATGAGAATCAGCCTCATGTCTGCTTATCCTCTTTTGGGAGTAAAAGTCTACAATACTCACGTCTACTACCAAGAAAAATTCTAACAAACAAGGCATGCTTTCAATTAAACAAGGTATTGACACACCAAATGATATTCAAAAGCATTTGCCTAAGGTGTACGTAGCAGCACAGTATGCTTGAAGCAAAGAATGTCAAAAGAAGTAAAACATCACAAACCTGTACAGCTTCATTCGCAGCATTCTTAGTCCAGAGTGAAAGTTTGTCACCCCTTTGGCGCACACTAGCTACCACACCACATATCTCTTCAGCTTCATCAAACTGCTCTCCAATTAGAGCCATCAACTGCTCAAAGGTGAACAAAAGATAGCAACTCAGTGAGTCAGACACAGTCAAACACCTAAAGGCTAGCTAGCATAAGCGTCAATCGTATTAGGAGGAAATAAAGTTTGTTGTTATAGAAATTACCGTTTCAAGCCACATCTTGTCAAGATCAGTCTTTCCGCTGGCAGCAACAGTCCACTTGCCTCCCTTTGCACACTCTGGATCTTCCCATTTTGGCTCAATTTCCGCCTTGAACAAATGGAAATCAGCGTTTGTTATCAGGTTGCTGGGCTTAAAAATCTGCTCATATAGACTGCAAGGAGATGATAATTTATATTCAGATAAACAGATTGAGAAGAACACTCAACAAACTGCAACTTAAACATTCTTATCATTCCATAATTTATTCTCTAGCAAAACAATTTCTTAACTAGATAGCTGAAGATCAACAGGAACAACAACAAAGAACATTTACACAAATAACTTACATTACAAAAAAGAAATCAACTTCTTGATCCATCTAGTCCTCAAGAAACAAAAAAGAACCCCGCTATTTTCTGATAAACTATGGATGAATACAACAGCAACAACAACATCAGAACCTTAATCCCAAAATGAATGGGGTCGGCTGGCATGAATCATTCTTTAGACCCGTCGGTGATCACACACCTCATAATACAAAAAAAAAATAGGAAAAAGAGAAGTGATAACACAGTTTTCTTTTATTAAAACTTAGAATTTTGATCAAAATTACAACTTAATAATAGTATTCGAAAATAGAGGTAAAAAGTAAACACTAGTGTCTCGGAAAATTTCAAAAGCAAACAAAGTATGATCCTATAAGAAGCTTTTGGGTAAACCTTTTTATCAACCGTAAAACTGAACAAATATTTTTTTTTTAAATAAATTATAATAAAATCGACAGTTAGTTCAAATAAGAACATATACTAAAAATCCACATGTATCATTTCCCCCCATTTTGTCCACTTTGTCACCATACCCTCTTCAATCCCTAAAAATCTCATATCATGCTCGATCACTTTCAACAAAGTTTTCTTAGGCCTCCCTCTACCCCTAGCAACCTTTACAGTTCCCCAAGTTTTGAGTCTCCTAACGGGTGCATAGTTGCATACGTAGGCCTCCTTCTTTGATAAATTAAAATAACCTATCTCCGATAATACGATCCCGCAGAAACTCGTCACAACTACCTTGATAATTATAGATAGAAGAATAATAAGCATGAACTATGAAAACAACCTTCAACCAAGTTTCTACAATCCCCATAATGACACCCCTTCAGCAGAAAATCTATAAAATCATTTGAGCTAAACTGTCATACACTCATACTCCAGAGAGCTGATCAGCTGACTGCTCAATCCTCTTTCTATAAAAAGAAAGGTCTTTTTAAGATTTCTCCTCGGCTCCTTGATATAAGGAATGAGGATGATGGGTGGGACCAAGCACATACCACATGTTCTTTGGCTTTCTATTTCCTCCAATTTGATCTTCTAAAAACTTGAACAAGGCATATATAATCAAAGTTCAAAACTTATAATTTTCCGCTCTTGTTTGCAAGTTCTCTTTCAAGTTAGTCTATTTAGCATTTAAAAATTCATTATGAAATTTGTCATTGCAGAAATATTATATGTACACGGCTCTTCTAGTGATTTACAAATTTCAAAACAATATCCAATACAAAGTCTAACTTTTACTTCTACAGATGTGATTTCAGCCCATAAACAAAATTAATCAATAAATAACTAGAGTATTATTTTAGTTTATGAATACAATAATCTGATTTCAGATTATCTATACATCTAACAAACTTATGTAAGACTACGTGGAATTTTGTCTCTGATATTTTTTTTTCATTCAGTCAAATTGTTAAACATACAATCCCGTGCGATTTTGCACGGGTTTAAAACTGTTGTGCACTAGGTTAACAAGCGAAACTCCTAATTAATATACAAACTTAAAGACCTCATGTTCTTAATTTAACCTTACGCAGGCCATAAAACCACTAAATCAGCCACATTTGGCAATTGACCCAATCACGTGCCTTTCATACCCTAAAAAGAAAAGCCCCCAATTCTCACCACAAAACTCCTTTCATCAACAAAATGAAATGTCCACATCGAAATAAGCATAACCTAATTCATAATCCGACAAACTCAATCATCTTCTCAAACTAAAAGCAGTTTCACAAACAATAAAATCTCCCCACACGAGTTAAATACCATGCAATCCAACTTAAGTAAAAGCAGAAAAATCCAAAGTAACAAGACCAATTATACCCAACCAAAAAACTGCCACGCCTTAGAAACGCCCCAATTCTCACCACGAAACATTAGCGTACCCGTCAACAAAAATGAACTAATCACAACCCAATTCATAATCCCACAAATACAATCAAAATTTCGAACTTTGAGCAATTTCAAACACAACATAACCTACCACATGGACACATCAAATAAACTACATCCATGTATCCATATAGCCAAGGTCATTAAAACCATACAAAAGTAACAAAACCGATTTTAACCCTACCGAAAAAAGCAAAACCCAGTTCATACAATCGGTCGTAGCATCCATTAGCTGTAGCTGCTGGTGTCATGCCATCCATACCCTAAAAAGAGAAACCCCCAAATCTCACCCAGGGTTGCCGGATTTGCTCCGGTATCTTACGAATCGTGAATTGGTAAGAGCAAATTCTATCTTGTCGCTTACTGAAAATTCATATAATACACATTTTATAAGAGCAAATAGTGAACCCCAAGCGCGTATTCATAGCGAATCCGGCAACTTAATCTCACCACAAATTTACACTTCCATCAATAAAATGACATACCCACATCGAAATAAGCACTGTCCAGTTATGATCCACAAACTCAACCCAATTTTCAATTTTTGAGCAGTTTCACAAACAATAAAAGTTACCCACGTCAATATCCCATCCAAGATCAGTAAAACTTCACAAGTAACAAAACCATGAAACCCAACCAAAGAAGCCATGCCTTAAAAAATGAGAAACCCCCCAATGCCCCAACTCTCACCCCAAAACATGAACTTCCATCACCAAAATGGACACAGACATCGAATTTTCAGTTTTACACACAACAAAACCAACCCACACAAATTAAACTGCATCCGAGTAACCAAGGTTCTTTAAAACTATAAATCAAAAGTAACAATGCCATACCTCAAAAAGAGAAACCCCCAATTCTTACCACAAAACATCAACTTTCATCAACAAAATGGAATGCCCACATTGAAATAAGTAAAACTCCGTTCATAAACCCCGTAAATTCAATCAAATTTACAAACATTAAGCATCTTCCCCAAAAAAATAAAAGCTCCCCACGTCAATTAAACCGTATCCAAGTTCATTAAAACCATGAATATCAAAATTAAACATTCCAATTCAACCCAAACAAAAAAAATACCTTGAAAAGAGAAACCCCCAATTCTCACCATAATCCATCAACTTCCATCAATTAAATGAAATACCCAGATCAAAATAGTCAATCATAAACCCCACAAATTCAATCAAATTTCCAAACTTTGAGCATCTTCCCAAAAAACACAAGCTACCCACATCATTAAACCGCATCCAAGTTCATTAAAACCATAAAAATCAGAATACATACAAAAAATCAATTACATTCAACACCAAAAACTACAACAACATCAGAACCTTAGTCCCAACATGGTTCGGGTTCGGCTAACATGAATCATCATTTGAAACCGTCAAGAACTTCCATAAATTAAAAACCAATTACAATCAAAATAATTAAAAAAAAAAAGGGAAAAGTGAGAAGACATACCACCAAAACTCTTCAACAGTGTCAAAAGTGTAAGCCTTTTTAAGAGTAGAACCCCAAGCAGCACCTTGTTTAGAATTAGATTGATTATCATACCAAAACGCCCATTTTCTCTCTAACTTGTGTGTTGGTTTTACTGTCTCAGTTGCCACCACCTCGTTCACTTCCACCGCCGCAACTTCCGCCGCCATTTTCTCTCTCTCCGCCGTGTACGGTGGCGATATGCGATTTGTATTGGGGTTGACAAGGGCAGCTCGAATGTGAGGGAGGTTGAGAAAAAAAGGAGGTGTGAAAGTTTTGGGTGTAAAGTTGGTTTTATATGTGCATGGGTTTTATTGATGTGGGTTGTTTAATTTAGCCCATTTAAATCAGACGACAGCCTATTGGGTCCAACTTAAATATTCATCAGGGTGTAACCGAGTCGATTTGAGCTATTATACAAATTGGTTTGATAGTGGTTTGAATTTGGTCAACCTTGAACAGTGGACAACTAGGCCCTGTACTTTTTGGCTGAATTTTGCTGAACTTTTCTGAACTGAACTTATAGGAGCTGAATTAAACTGAACTGAACTTATAAGAGCTGAACTGAACTTATATGAGCTGAACTGAACTGAACTTATAGGAGCTGAACTGAACTGAACTTATAAGAGCTGAACTGAACTTATAGGAGCTGAACTGAACTTATAGGAGCTGAGCTGAACTTATATGAGCTGAACTTTTCTGATCTTAATTTTACTTAATTGAATAGAATTTATAGAATCTAAAATTTACTAAAGTAAACTTTATTACATAAGGTAAGATAATAACATAATTTCGATTTATATACATTGGTTTGTTCAAATACATTGGTTTGTTCAAATAGATTACTACGTTTACATCATCTTTATCTGTATCTTTATATACATTGGTTTGTTCAAATAGATTACTACGTTTACATAATTTCGATTTATGTACATTGGTTTGTTCAAATAGAATACGGAGTACTACGTTTACATTACTATAAAAAAAAAAATCACATATTACATCGTTTTCTAACCATCTATTTCCATATCATCATCTTCCTCATCACTTTCTTCTTCATCCTCACTATCACTCGTAACAACGAATACATTGTCTCGCCAAATGTTTTTTACTATCTATTTGATATTTTTGTGACATTCGGAGCATATTTTTTAACACCCACCTTTTTTCAATTGACCAAATGTCATTCCAATAATTAATGTCAAATGTTTTTATATTGGTTTTCATAAATAATATATTCCGTATAACTTTTCTAAACTTAATTTGTAAGAATTGAATTTTTCTGAACTGAACTTATAAGAGCTGAACTGAACTGAACTGAACTTATAGGAGCTGAACTGAACTTATAGGAGCTGAACTGAACTGAACTTATAGGAGCTGAACTGAACTTATAGGAGCTGAACTGAACTTAAAGGGGATGAGTTTAAGTCCAAAAGAACAGGACCTTAGACCGAGCTCGTGCTAAGTTATGATCAAGTTGATTATGAGGACTCGACGAGCCATGTCAAATCATTTAAATCCATGATCATAGTGTCGATAAATATATTTCGTGGATTATGAGTGAAATAAGTGGATTCAGTATAATGAGTCGTTAAATAAATCTAAAAAAACTGTAATTAAAATTATACATTTCTCTTTCTGGTCACTTCTTTATATTAGCTTTTACGTAAATAATTGACTAAAACACCCAAATAATTATTGTAATTTCTTTAAGAGGTGTCAAAAGTAAAAAATGAATTGGACATAGCCACATAGGTAGGTAGTAAATTCTTTGTATTTGAATAACAGTATAAATAAATTACTGAAACGGTGAAATTAGAAGAAATAATGAAAATAAGCAAAGTAATATCTTTCACCGGTAAACTTGATATTAGTCTTAATTTAGATACTTGATATAGCCCATATGGTTTGGCTTCATTGATGTATCACGAGTAATGACTTATAGGTAGATTAGGTAAACGGGTCAATTGAATCGGATTCTGGATAGGTTAGTTCAGGTTGACAACAACTCGGGTCATGTCGAGTTGGGTTGGGTCATATTTTTCGGGACCAACTTATATCCTTGGTTCAGGTTTTAGATCGGGTACAAGTTGGGTTATTTGGATAATGTCATTCGAGTTTGAGCAATTCTTGTCAGATTTACATGTAGGTTTCGCAAAATGCAATTTGTCATGAGGCAAGACTTTGCGAAACTAAATCAAGTCACCTTAATTACCCACGAATACAAAAAAAAAAAACCTAATATCCGTGATGTGTAATGTGTAAGACATAATCTTTATAATAATATGTTTATTATTGTTCTATTATAGTAATATATATTGAGTCAAAGTCTTATTTATTTCGCTATCTCGATTATCACTTTCCATTTTCAGATTGAAAATATATTTTAGGCAAATCTACTTCCTCTCTATCCCTTATATACGATAAGAGATAAGCAAAATGTAATGTTTTATCTTCAAAGTACATTTTCTTAAATACAAAAACAAATGAGATTGGTTTTCTATCAACAACCACTTAACCACTATTCTTCATTACGATATATAATTTCTCACCGAACTAAAGTTTTGTTATTAAACTCTAAACTATGATTTTTTTTAATTAAAATAAAATTAAATTGGTATAAACCATATTTTGTAAATTGCTAAATTTGGTAATATTATTAATGATTTGACGTATACCTACCTATATAAAATAAAACTATAAATCGATATAATAAGTGTTGTAATAAAAAAAAGTTCAATAAAATTTGGGAGAAAAATTTATAAACAGAAATCATTGGTTTCGAGTTAAAAAAAATCATTAAAATATACATTTCATGACATCAGTGATTTTCTTAATTTTTTTTTTCATATTGGTTTTTTTATCACATAAAAATATATTGACGTGATAAGAATTAATGTGTGTCGAATAACCTATAAGTAATACAGTCAATAATTTAAAACTTTATATATACCACACTTTCATGGCTCGACAAGGCAATAAATCTTTCGTTTCCTCAAAAATAATTAAATAAAGGATTAAAACCCCAAGAGGTAATACAATCTATTCAAAATTTCAAATCTACATGTTACCCTTATGTTTTTTCGAATTCTACATAGTACCCCTCCTCTTTTCGAAATTTACATGGTACCCCTAAACTTAGTAAATAGTACATAAAATACCCAGACTACTAATAATCAAGTCTTAAAACACCTAATTTTTACAAAGAAAATATGGTTATGATTAACTAAACGATATTTATGTTAATGGCATGCCCAATTATTGTCAAAAGATCAACATAAAGTGCATAATATAAACGTTTAAAAAAGGCCGATTATTTCATTTTTGGTATTTTGAGATGATTTCATTAAGTTTAGGGGTACCATGTAGATTTCTAAAAAAGGAGGGGTATCATGTAGAATTCGAAAAAACTCAGGGGTAGCACGTAGAAAAACCTAAAAGATAAATTACCAAATGTTAACAAACGAAGTTCTTATTCTAAACTCATTTTTTAAAATTAAGAACAAACTTTTAGTGGCAACAAATGAATTTCTTAAATCGATGATAGGCTATCGCACACCTAATCAAAGATAAATACCCTAAACACAAATGAATGTAGTAGTAGGGGTCGAACACAAGGAGACGGGAGTTGCTATACAAGTTATTATGGGGTGAATTCTATCAAAGTCGGTTATCGATTGGTTTGGTTGGGTTTATGAAACAATACTAATAAATGAAGAGTCTAGGGAGGTCGCGTCACACATGCAAATTATGTAAATGCTCAAGTCAAACTAGGAAATTGATAATAACGATAATTGTTTAGGCTAAAGACACTCACCTCTCGATATTAGTGTCAAGCATAGATCGGGTCCTAACAAACTCTCGCTTTGGCTAGGTCGATCTACTAACACATGCTTAGTCTAATTCAATTCTGTGCCTCTCGAATATAGAAAGAATTAACGAATTTAATCAAGGATTGTGATCAATAATCAAAGACTAACAATACAATGCAAGCATGTGATAGAAACAACTATTTGATATCATAACATCTCATTTTAACAATTGCAAATATTATTTATGCATGACTTCCCTAATTCCCTAGACAAAGTAACTACTTTTGCATAATGATAACTAATCTAATAACAAATGATAAAGTAAAGATGATAACTAACTCATAATGGAAATGACAAAGGAAATAACAAAACAATACAAGAAATAGAATTACCTCAACAAAGGAAATAAAACTTGAATTGAATAACACAATGCAATCAAATAACTTGCAAATGAACTTGTAATATAAATTGAAATACATAGAGGAATTATTTGTAATAACTAATGGAAACTAAACTATTCTAAACCTAATATAATGACTAATTATATTATGTAAAAGAGTGTTTTTAGATTGTAAAATGTTGTCTAAGATGATCCCTTAATGACGGATTAAGGCTCCTATTTATAATAAAATAGGAGCATAACTTAAACACCTAAGGGAGTCAAACCCCGATCGCGGGAAGGTAACCCCGATCGGGGCCGTGGGTATCCGGGTTTTTGTCTTAATTTTGTCTTAACTTTTTGCTTTATGGTGATGCGGAATCAAATGATTGCATATTCATGAGTCCGTCTAATGCATCCTATGAGTCATTTAGCATCTAATGCAAGCTCTAATCTTAGGCTTTTACTTGGACTTCAATTCTTTATTTGCAAACCAACCAAAGTTGGTTTTTTCATGCTCGGGATTTCCAATTTCTTCCTGAAACGCCCCTATGCTTCTCGGAACACATTTGCATGATCAAGACTTACTCTCATTAGCCTCGTGAACTTGGATGAATGCTAATTTGACTGGACAAAACTACCAAATGCTTCATTTCCTATATAATGCAATAAAAACACTTAGAACACGGAATTAGCTCATAAACACATTAATAGAAGTGCAATAATCAAATAAACCGAGCTAAGTAGGGAGTTAAACTATATATAAAATGGACTCATCAATCGAGCTCCTAGTGACAATCCCTAAAGTATAGATGGAAATGGGACACGAGCCGACTTACTAACACGCCTCCGCAAGACCCATGCCCTATTTTAGAACGACAAGTAACTGATACCACCCAACACGATACGACTCACTGTGGGCCGTGCCTGTGACGAAATTTGATAAAGAATATTGCACCTAGCTCAGACACGACACACTTGGGGACTCCAAGGCACAAAAATATACAACTGAAGTGGAAGAATGTCTTGGGCACGCTCAATCACGACATATATCGTTATATTTATTTGAATAAAATTATATTTGTTTTAACGCACAAATGAAATGATACTTGACCCATTATATTGGTAAGACGGAGAGATCCTTCTTAAAGAAGAAACCGACAATAATTTACTTTATACAAAAGATAACAAAAAAAAGAAGATGAAAACGTTATTATAATTTTAATGACACTTAAATTCTCCGTATAAGTGGAAAATTCCCATGGTACCCAAGAAGTTTCACAGTTTACCCAAAATACCCAAATTTTTTACGCAAGAAACTTTAAGTGGCCATAACTCGTGTTTAAAAAATCGGAAAACGACGATTTTTGTTTTCAAACCGCATATCTTTCCGAGAGCTACGATTTTTTTATAAAAAAAACGTATTTGGATCCTGTGGCTAGAAGTTTTTGTATGTCAAAGTTTTTTTTCATTGAACAAGCTTTGAGTGGCCATATCTCTTGGTCACAAATTCCGAACTCGTCAAATTTGTTTTTCAAATCGTAGTTATCGAAAAGATGAACGATTTAAAAAAAACATCATATTCCGAGTTTGTAAACACGAATTATGGCCACTTTAATTTTTTTCGGGTTAAAATTTTGGGTATTTTAGATAAAATATCTAAGTTCGGGATACTTTGAAAATTTTCCGACGTATAAGATTATAAGCTAATTATATCGATTATCTTATTATTCATCTTCTTGACCAACATAGGAAAATCCATAAAATATAAAATACGGAAAATTCACATGATACCCCCGAGGTTTGCCATTTTACATGAAATACCCAAAATTTTGATTTAGAAAACTTTAAGAGGTCATAACTCGTGTTTACGAGATCATAAAGTGACGTTTTTTTTTCAAATCGATCATCTTTCCGAGAACTACGATTTGAAAAAAAAAATTATTGTATTTGGATCCCGTAGCTAGGAGTTATTGCATGTCAAAGTTTTTTTGACCGAACAAACTTTGAGCGAGCATATCTCTTGGTTACGAATTCCGAACTCGACAATTTTTTTTTTCAAATCGTAGTACTTGGAAAGACGA
This sequence comes from Heliosperma pusillum, assembly GCA_022085475.1. NCBI lineage: Eukaryota > Viridiplantae > Streptophyta > Magnoliopsida > Caryophyllales > Caryophyllaceae > Heliosperma > Heliosperma pusillum. The sequence continues at coordinate 56,162 of JAIUZE010006399.1, read as the reverse complement.
TCGATTTGAAAAAAAAAATCGTCACTTTCTGATCTCGTAAACACGAGTTATGATCTCTTAAAGTTTTATAGATCAAAATTTTGGGTATTTCGTGCAAAATGGCAAACCTCGAGGATACCATTTGAATTTTCCGAAATAAAATATTCATCCTGAAATCATGAGTCATCCCCTGACATGAATGTATGTTTGTGAATGTTGGATTCCCCACCACTTGCCCCCCACTCCTCCATTTCCCTCTCTCTAGTCTCTATAGTCTCCCTCTCACAAGTCATTATGGTATGTCCAAGAAATCTAACATAAGCTAACAATTACTACAATGCACATAAATATTTGTATAAATAGTAGCGTAACTTGTGACGGATATATCCGTTACAAATTACTAACAAGTTGAATATCTCTACCTTGAATAGACACGGGCATGGAGCAAGTTAAGGAAATTAAATTATTTGTCTTTTTCTAGACATGTGAGTAATATTTGACCCTTATAAGGAGTTGTCACGGATGTATTGTACGACTAGAAATTTATAATTCGTTTCACTGATAACGAACACTATCCGTCACAAGCTGAAAAAGAATATTGTCGCTCTCACATTATGCAAGTAGAAGAGAAAGTGGGATCCATTTACCCTCCACTTCTCCTATATACTTTGATATTGTGAGAAGGGCATTATCCGTTTTCAAGCTAGTGACGGGGTACCCATCTTCCACGAGAATTTGTGATAAATTTACTTGTATAACTGTGTCAGTTTCAGTCAAATATCCCTTTCATGCTTACCAGCTCATACTTTCCCAACTGTTCTACTGCAACTATTCTCCCTTTTACTTGTACAACAATAAAGTTAAAGCTTTCCTCAACTATTTCTTTATTCATCTATAATCTTGTTCTATTGTCTTCACTTTTCATTCATGTGTTCAGTTATTCACCATCAACCAAATATTAGGCAATTTAACATTACATTCAACCAAAAATTAGGCAAATTAACATTATATTTTTAGTGGGTCCTTAATTATCTTTTAGATTTTCTAGTCTTTAAGCCCAAAAGTTGTCCACAACTTCCATTTTCAGTTAGTTTTCTCTCCACTATTTATCTCCCTCTTTAAGAAATTACAGTTTTTTTCTGCATTGTTAACCTCTTTGAGCTTGGTAACTGTTACATAGTGGTGGGTTATTGATTGTTCTGTATATTGGGTAACTGAAAAAGTAATAAAGTTGTGAACTTGCTTGGATTTTTCATCTGGGTTTGTCATTTTTGGATCTAAAATTTCAGGTAATTCTTGAAAGTTTTGATCTTTTGTATGAATGTATGTCATTTTTTTACATTTTTTTTACCTGTAGTTGGATGTGAGTTATCTGTTCTTTGATTTGATGTTTCTGAATGATTTTAATCCTTGTTTATGTACGGAGTATTTATTTATTGAGTGATGCAAATTCTGTTTCTGTGTAAATTGAGAAAGCATCACTATCACTTTGCAATTTACTGTTTTCCCTCCATTTGCATAGTTTTACTGCAATTTCTGCAATGGTTAATCTTTGGGCTGTGATAACGCCACTGCAGTTTTTGTTAACGCTACTCAAATACAAACTACATATAAGGAATATGGAATCTTACTATTTAGTCTCTCATATTTTGAGTGGCGTTAGTGATATTGGTTTTGCCGTTATCATCTCCCTTAATGTCTGCTGTTTAAGATTTTTTAGTTGGTCTTCAGTTACGGATTGATTCTTCTGGCATGTCCTGACTATATATTATTTCGCGGGTAAGTCTATTGAGAGATTGTCTCATCTTATGAACTTAAGATAATTTGATAGAGGACCTTTGTTGGAATTTTTGGTGCCTTGAATTTGTGTCAAAGACGGATTAAGTTAAGACAAGAAGAAAATAGGAAATTTGGTAATTGTTTTTGTTTAGGAAATTATTAATTAATTTTCTAATTGTCTTTGTTTCCTAATTTAGACTAGGTTCTTATTTTAGGGTGGAATAAATCTATATAAAGACCCTAATATTAGCCTAGAATAAGGAGGATGAGATAATATTGGTAAGCACAATATTATGAGAGTCGATTTGTGAGGTTCCCTTTGGGAGGAAGCTTCCGTTTGTTCCGGGCTCAAGTAGATTGACGTTTATCTAATTTGGAGATAGAAGGAGTTTGTTCGGATCTTGCTGGCCTCAAGATCGTTTGTCCTTCATCTCGGCAGAGTAGTCTCTATTTGAGGTTACTATATTTGTTGGTAGAATTGGGTACACTTTTGTCTCTTAGTAGCGCGTGTGTATCGGTCTACTGTTGTACTATTATCTTCACAATAGTAAAATTTGCTCTCCTTCCGGGTGGACGTAGCCAGTTATTTTACTGGTGAACCACGTATATCTGCGTGTCATCTTTATTTGTTATTCGCTATATTTTGTTCTTATCACCATAATCAGCTAGCCGTTTGGTAACGGGACGCCTCCGTTACAACAACCTTCAACACATACACACTAGAGAGTAGAGGCTAATTACTAGTAGTAAAAAACATTAAAAGTAACAATTAATTACGGAGTACTAGTTAATGTGGGTGGTTTCACCAATCACAGGAATCTTGTTATGAGACCGTCTCATATGAGTAAGAATTAGTGATGGCGGGATCTTGATGTCAAGTATGATAATAGTATAACTTACTCCCTCCATCTCATTCATATTGTACTCGGACTACTTTCTATTTTGGGTGTATTTAAAAAAAGCTAATAAAATGGCAAAGGATGGGTGATTTATACTTTTATAGTGTAAATACTTAATAAAATTAGATATGTGACGATTATTTTGGGATAAATTTTGAGGGGAAAGGGGACAATAAAATCGAGATGGAGTGAGTATGATTTTACATTTTACATCTTAAATGTGTGGTCAACCAAATAGGATGAAATCAGTCATATTTTTGAGGCCTACTTTAGATTTTGGTGAATTGATTGCATGGCATTATGATCTTAATTTATTCAGTTTGTTCCCTAGTCTTCATGGTACAAATGCCATGAAGTAATCATACTTTGAGGCCTACTAGTTTCTGTCTAATTTTTGTATTGTTTATATGAACGTTGTTGTCTTTAATTGCTATTGTATGGTATTATGGTCCCATGCTACAAAAAACAACTTTTGTATCGTTATGTTTTATGAGTTCTCTAAAAACAGTCTTCTACCTTTTCTCAAACCATGATGATGACATAGGGCCGGTTTCTTCATGCTTTGATTTACAAAGAAGTTAATGAGGTTCTCTAAATGCTGATAAAGCGTTCGCTTGTGTTACCTTTTGTTTTATGAATTTTCGTTCGGATTTGTGTAGTGGACTTATCAGAGGTTATTGAAGTCAAATTGGTCGTCTGCATTGGTATTTGATGCTCTAGAGTTTCTGAATTACTATTGATCGTAGTTTCATACTTCTAATTGCCTATAAATTGATGAATCTTATTTATATAACATTGTAGGTGAGTAGGGGACTAGGGGCCTTACGGAAACATAGCCTCATGGAAGAGAGGTGCCTTAAAATTTGTTTCCCGTGGTGAAATCAAGGCCTGAGCTTGTATTTTGTCGTTTACGAAAGGACTTTGATAGAAGTTATTGATCATGAGCAGCACATACTGTGACAGACAAAAAGATGATGATAATGGAGAAGGTTTAATGTGCAACACTAAAAAGAGTTGTAATTCAGCAGATCATAGTGCTGTACTCACTTCCGATTTCAAAGCATGGACCTTGCTCAAAGATGGTAAACCAGGAATGACACTCATACTTAAGCTAATGCAGTCACACCCTTGCGAAAGTTTGACTCAAGATCTTTTTCTTAAACGGTCCTGTGGCCTGGGAATTAATATCCCAAAGCAGCTGGTAAGTTCAGAAGAGAAATATTTGAAGCGATTCATGGGGCTAATACATGTGAATGTTCTGCAAAGGGCCTCACGCGCGATATCTGTAAATTTGGGTTCCTTGGACATGGGATTTGTGCCATTTGACGTGCCAAAGTTTACGATTGACTATCCAATGGATGTTGAGACCGATAACTTAATGTTAAGTTCTGAGGCTGAAGGAATTAAGGGGTCCATCATGGGAAGCAATAGCATGGTGAACATATTGAGTAGCCCTTTGTTTAAGAGACTTGGGGTCTCAGATCATGATACAAGGCTTGCTGGAACAGAGCTATTTGAAAATAAGAGATGCATCTCTTTTGAGTACCCGGACTCTCCTGGTCAGGTACCAATGAGTCCCCCTCGAAAGCTCGAGAATGAGACCTCGTCTCCTGGGAATCAAAGGTTTTCATCTGATTCTTCTTCTCAAGGAATGCTTCAATGTATGTGGGACAATAATGGATTTCCTCATTTTACATTCTCATTAGATGACCAGAAAGAAGTTTATACAGCCGATGTAGGGGAGGCAGATGTAATCCATGAAAAGGCATTGGACTATATCTACTATTTCCATATTAATGCTAGTGGCCAAAAGGTATCTGATATATCTGGTATTGAGTCGGATCTAATCGGGAAGATGAAGGTCTCGTCATCCTCTTCAATATGCTCTGGCACTTCTAAAGTCATGGCAACCGAGTTTGTTTTGGTAGGTACAAATGATAATCAGGCGAGAGAAATTCACACCTTGATCCGTAATAGCAGGCGGGGCAGGAAATTGTCCAAGGTAATGGAGGTGTTCAAGGTGGGCCCCTCATTCAAGCAGCTACATCGGTCCAGATTGGGTGGTTCAAATGCGATTCCGGAAGACTTTTCTGAAGACAAGGGCTTAGGTAGGTCTGATATTTCGGATGTTGATTTTCTTCCGAATTTTGAATTAGCTGCAATACTTGTGAAAGATCATCTTCCAAACGAGGATGATAATAAACAGCAAGAAGTGGAAGGTTGGGGCATTAAGTTCCTCAAGAAACCTCGAGTAAAGCCAACTATTGATTCTTCAATGGTGTCTACGCCTTCAGAATGTTCGACAAGCATGGATATAATTGTCCCTGCAGGTTCCCATGGTGGGCCGAGAACCAAGACTGGAGGACCATCTAGTCTTATAGAGAGATGGCGGTCCGGTGGGCATTGTGATTGTGGCAGTTGGGATATGGGTTGCCCTCTGAAAGTGATCAAGGCAAGGCAAAGGATTGAAGAGGGTTTCCCGAATCCCAAATCAAAAGTGGACTGTAAATCTTTTGATATGTTCACAGAGGTATGTTCTAAGGTGTTCGTTCAGTTACCCTTTTAAAAATTACTCCCTTTGTCTTATCCTGGCATAACTGACCGAGCTGAATTGTCACGTTCCAATCAGAAATCTTATCAGCTTTTTACTTGAACAGAACTGTTTGAATACCTGAACTGACTCCATCTGACTCGACCCAACCCGAAACGTAGTACTTGGGAACTGAACAATGCCTCAAAATGACCCAATAACATAGACAAAACACACAAAACACACCAAATTCAAAATTACCGCACTCCAACGAATAATGGAAGCATGTATGATGTAACATGATAACCTGATCTAAAATGGCCTGAACCATACCGACTGAAATGCCTTTGTCTTTCGTTTGATCTGTCTTAGTCATTTGTTTATGTTTTTCCTTGAGGCAGCTGTATTGGGCGCTAAAATGATTAATTAACCCTCATTTTTTTCTTGCTAGAGAGCCGTAGCATTATTGCACGTTCTCGCATAAACAAATGGAGTCTATATTTTCCAACTAGCTCTTATTGATCAATCTTTGTGCGTCTTTATGTACTTGATTGCATTCTGTACTTGATTGCATTCTCGAATAACACCGTAACGAGTTCTAAAACTTAATACATTGTCAGGGCTCAAAGGAAGGAACACCAACGCTTAAAATGGTGAACATACGCGAAGGCCTATATTTCATCAGCTTTCAGTCGTCATTGCTATCAGCTCTGCAGTGTTTTGCCATTGCAGTGGCGACAATTCATTCCAGGAGTCCACGCCTTCGACCTAAACGTGTCAAGGACTGATATAAAAAGACTGCCCAATGATATTTTCGACATTGGAGTTTTGATTAGGACTAGGATTCTATGTGTGTTTATATTAGTAGTAAAGCCATAGTTAGGTTAATTATACATGATTTTTTTTCTTTACTGTTTATTATCGAGTATGGAGTACTATACATTTTTAGGAATTGGTTAGTTACTGGCATACGTTACTGTAATTTGTGTTAGATGATGTACTAATATGTTTGTGAAGGCTGTGAAAAATTGTAGTGAAATGAACGAAGGTTTTATATGCTTACCAATTGATTTTCTAAGTCCCAACAATTTTTTTTTACAACGGTAAAGATATAATGGTTACACACTAGTAGTACGGCTCAAATCGTTTGAATATCAAACCCAAATCTGGGTTCAACTTAAAAAGCCAATTCTCGGTAATCCGGCAAATGAGAGAGAGTATTAAAGTATTTCACATAAATTGTTACCTAACGAGTCGTTACTTATTTAGTAGTTCTATTTTAAGATTTACCATTTCGGGAAAGTTTTTCCGAGGATTGTTGTTTTAATCCAGTTTTAAATTTCATATAATTTTATCATTGTGTTATTAAACTCAATTCAATAGTGTTTCTGCAACAATTTTGCACTAGAAATTATAGGGGGTCACAAAACCGCCGATTAGAAAATACTTCCACCCACCCTCGACCACCAATATAACCCAGTTAAAAATCGAAATCTCGCACTCCACCCCCAACAACCAATGAATCACTCGAGGGAGTGGGAATGCCGTGTTTGAAATGAAATTTAGAACCTGCTCAGAATGGAAATGACATTTCGGAATTAGATAGAGGTGACAGGCTAAATCGCACACCTATCAAAGATAACCAACTGATCATTAACTAATATAGCTAGGGAAGTCGGGATAGTATCCACATGGAGACTATTTTATTCTATTTGCTAAGTCGAGTCTGTCTATGTAACAAATTGGGGGTTCTTTAATTGGTTTACTAAACTAATGACAATAAAAATTAAAAGAGTAAGGAAGTAGGAATGAGTTTTAATATAAGGAGAAGGGACTATGATTGTCGGTTCACAATGGAATATTATGGATCAAGGGAGGATTATAGTTCAATCTCAGTTATCGGTCAAAAGGGTAGTGATAAGGTCCTCTCAGGTCGCTAATATCCCTAAAATGCTTCTAACGGGCTCTCGCAACTTATATCAGGCCATTCTAATGTTTGTGACGGGTCTAACTCTCACCAGGCTTTTGGTCTTAGATCGGGGTTTATCAATTCAATTAAGTCAATTATGGCCACTAATCAACTAGTCGCAATTATATGTCACAATTAACAATAAGGACACAATAAAATCGATTGAACTAATAACTACTTCTAATTCCCATGGCTCCCCTAAATCTTAGCAAGGAATTTAGCTACTCATGGCGATATTAACAATAACAATAATAAGGACAATAATCGAATTAATCATAACGGCAAGATGACAAATATAATTAAACATATAACTAGAGAAAATAATAGGAAGAAGAGATACAAAAGAAACAAAAGGAAATAAAGGAAGGAACAACAGTTAAATGAGATTACCAAAGATTAAGAGAAAGAGAAAAAGGATTACAAGGATTGCAAATTTCTAGATCTAATGTTCATGAGAGTAACGTAATAGAAGAGTTTTCAATTATGAAGTGATAACCTAATTAGACTAGTAAAATATATATGCATTTATACTAAGCCTAAAATCTAGAGTAAAATAAACGTCTAATGGGCTAAAACAATAAAGCAAAATCCGACTAAACAAGCGACGGGTCGATCGACCAAAAGACAAGTCGATCGACCTATATCATCAAGTGATCGACCTAAAGACGAGTCGATCAAGCTATATCATCAAGTCAATCGACCTAAAGACGAGTCGCTCGGCCTTATCAACCCGGTAGATCGACCTTATCAACCAGATTTCACTCCAACTGGAATCACTTGATTATCATTTGTGGATCTCGAGATATGGCTCTTCAAAGTTGATAGTTGGGAAAATCAAGCGTTTTTGGTGGCGTTGGAAAGCTAAGAGGATAAGCTTCAAACGCGCACTGAACTTGATTATCATTTGTAGATCTCGATATATGGCTCTTCAAAGTTTGATATTAGCGACATGAAGCGCTTGAAATTCTTCCAAATTCACTTTGTTAATATGATTTGGCTTGAATAAGTGTATTCAGACTCAAAACCTGCATAAATCACACAATACACCCAAAGTAGCAAATATTGGAGGAAATAATAGCTAAACGTCACATAATAAGCATAGAAATGCGTGCCAAACATGTGAACAAACGCATACAAAAGGCACGCATCAAGAGACATGAATGTTTCATGTTTGATTTTGGTACTCCTCATCAAGTCATCATCATAACATAGATCCTCATATAAGGAATATACTACTATTATAATATTAGGAATCGCAACTCTTATTTAGAAATTAAACACCAAAACACAATCAACGAGAACACAAATATATATCGCTTCTTGGATTGGTGACGAGTTAAGGTGATAATGGGTACAAGTGATGGTTTTCCTCACCAGCTCCTCCATCATCCATGCACACCCCTCCCAAACTCCACCTTCTCATTCCTCAACTTTAATAACAACGTCCAAATCCTAACCACTTTCGATCTCACCTCCGACCTGCTCCCAAAAACATTTCCCTTCTTAAACCGTGACTACTTTTTAGTCGGGTACTTGTCATCTCGGATCATGTTGGGTTCGGCTTCGGGTCTATCTTAACCAGAGTGACTCGAGTTATGAATCATGACCGGGTTTAGTCGAACATGTTAAGTTCGGTTTGCAAGATTCTAGAATCTGTTAGATCGGGTTTTGTTAGATTTTGGAGATTAATATTGTTGATATTTTAATGGCTTTTCTAATTGCTTGGTTGAATTTTATTTTATTAGAATAGATCATATTTATACAAGTTTATTCGTAGCATTCAATGCACTTCAAAGGTCCCTAATGAATGCATACTAATTACTAGTAGCAATTAACCATTGCTAATATTATTCCTATTACCCTCCCGCAATCGTAAAGACAATAATACAAACTTTACGATTGGAAAAATACAAGAAAACAAAATCAACAAAAAAACATCTTCATCTCTTCCACTTTCTATATCTCTATAATAAGAGCGAAAGACTCTAATACCATGTTAGATTTTGGAGATTAATATTGTTGATATTGTAATAACTTATCTAATTGCTTCGTTGAATTTTATTCCATTAAAATGGATATTTATACAAGTTTGTTCATAGCAAGCAAGACACTCCAAAGGTCCCTAATAAATACTCCCTCCGTCCCGGTCAGTTGTTGTCATTTCATTTTGGCACAAAGATCAAGGAAAGAGTGGGAGACCGTTTGTGGTTCCATTTAGTAGATGACAAGTGAATAATAATCTCATTGGATGATCAAATTACATATAAAAAACCTTCTATATATAGAAAGGACAACAATTGACTAAGACACCCTAAAAAGAAATAGGACAACATTTGACGATTTCATTCTTATTCCTACAAGTATACACGGACTATATCACAAAGGGGTGTTGTTAAATCCAACACACATAATAGTATATCCTACACACTTTTTTCATCTTTTTCCAGCTTTATCCCTCCCATTTTTCACAGGAAAAAAGAGAGAAATTTGTAAACAAAAATTCAAAAACCCAAAAAATTCTGGAAAACCTACGACTAAGTGACTTACTCCCTACCTGCCGCCCAACCAGCCACCCTGACGCCGACCACCCTCCGCAGCGGCCATCGCCGACCACGCCAGCGTCCTTCATCGGTCCTACCAGCGCCACAACTGGCGCCTTCAAAACTGCTACTACCGCCCTACGACCATCGCTAGTTCGCCACAATCGCATGTCACCCACCGTCGACCTCCCTCTGACCACCGTAAGTCCGAATAATCCGCAACCACCCACAATTACACAACAACCGATCCAAACCCTAATTGTGAAAATTCCCCCTTTTAACAACATTAAAAAAACTTTTCAATCGATTAAAAGACGAGTATTGATAAAATTGTTAATAGAAAGGAGAAATTAATTGTGTTATGTGCGAATTACTGTAACACCCCACATTTGTTGAAGAGGTCCATTGATAAGTTTAAATGACTAGTGCTTAAAAGGATTGTAAGTACTACTCATATCAACAAAGTGCACTTTCTTTTCTGATTATCCATGCAAAAGAGCTCAAAAAGTTAAGCGTGCTTGACAGAGAGTAGTCTTAGGATGGGTGACCTCCTGGTAAGGTTTCCGGGATGCGCATGAGTGAGGACAAAATGCGCTGGAAAGGACCCGTGTTGATCTGTGGGCCATGTACACAGCCTGGGGAGCTACCATGAGTGACCGCTCCCGACCCAAGGTTTGAGCCGAGGTGTTACAAGAAACAGAATCGAACCGATGACCTACCAGCCAATTCAAACATAGATGGTAGAACTAGTCTACCACTAAACCAAGCGAATTTAGTTATGGTCAACCAATGACGTCCGGGCTTAGGAAGCCGAGGAAACCTTGGAGCTTAAGTATCCAGAACTATTCAAGCCAAATATTTAGTTACGAGGACGTAACGTTCTTTAAGGGAGGTGGTATGTAACACCCACATCTTTCCCTCGTATATTAAGGAACGAATTTATACTTGTTGCTCTAGAGGGATGTTTTAACTTCGAGGACGAAGTTTGTTTTTAAGGAGGGTAGATTGTAATACCCGTAAAATCCGTCAATAAAATATAACGGAGTTTATAAAAAAGTAATAATAATAAAGATATTTATGAAGCTAAAATCAATAGGTGATAAAATGGAAAAATTGGTAACAATGCGATTACCGCGATCTCGAGTCGCTAAATTTAATAATCAACTTTATCGTCACACATTGAGAATAAATGATAGTAAAATACAATCTTTAAATAAATTCACCCATGATAAAACAAGAAAGAACATATATAATTCTGGTGTCGATAATTGGTGAAATTGTATTGCATTTCGAAGTTGCATAAATCACCGTCTCGCGCATCTTTTTCTGTCGCGCGAAAACCCGACTCAAACACCAAATCCTAGCTGCCATAATGAGGGAAATAGACCCCCTTCCCCATGCTTGTGCCGCCCTACCTACACCTCCCCCTTCCCAACACTTTTCTTTTTGTCTTTCTCATAACCACTCTACCTACACCTTCTCTTCCCAACACTTCTTCTTTTACCCTTCCCCATAATTCCTCCTATTTACTCCTCACTTCACCTCCAACCAGATTACCATTCAAAACAAGCATCAACAAAAAAAAAAAAGAGTAGAGAGATAGAGAGAGGAAAAACCAAAAAAAAAGAAGAAGAAGAAGAAGGAGAAGCTAGGAGGAGGATCTTGACTATACACTAAGATCTTCACCTTGTAAGGACTAAAATACTAAACTCTTAGCATTTTATTCTCATTCAACACTAAATCTTGAGTAAAACAAACCCTTAAACGAACTATAAGAGTCTTCATACATGCATGCAAGAACCTATACGCATAACAATCATCAAAGTGTCAAATCCGGAGGTTGATAATTAACAGAATAAAAATCCAACTTAGACTTGTTTTATTGCTATAAAAAAAATATTTGTCGTAGGTCTTCCTGTCTATAATAAGTGTACAAAATTTTGTCATAATCCCATGAGTCTTTTGCAAATGAAAAATCATACAAAAAGAACATGATTCTGGACAATCGAATCTGCTAGTCCCAATGTTTGTGTCTTAAAAAGTAACTTAAAGAATTAATGAGGACAAAATCTTTTACCACAATTAACTTCAATGAATATAGAGTATATTAGGCCCTGGAATAAACTCATTTGAATTTATAATCTTTGTAATCTACTTAAAAACATTTTGTGACTCATATTCTGACCACTAGTTAAAGATCCGACCAATAGTACATCTTAAACCTATTTTTGGCTAACGTTATATATACATAAAAGTTGTTATACTAAATAATAGACCTATTGGAGTTGGTTTCGTCCAAGAATATTAAGTATTTGATTTTATATGATTTTTGCAACACAAAATGACAATCTGGAAATCTGATAAAATATTGTTCTTTAGATCAATAGTTGAGAATCTACCTTTTTCGAATAGACCACTAGTAAATAAAGTTATACTAAAGATAAATTCTTGATATTTGACTATGATAAACTTTAATGAAATACATGCATGTTGGCCTTTTGGAAACCGATATTTCGACTATTTAAACACCCGAACCAGCCCAAAACTTTCTGTGACTCGGAAACCGTCACGTTTTACTAAACAGAAATTTAAGAGGCCTTAGAGTTGGTTTTGGACTTCTAGTATTTGACACTTAAAGTTGTAGGACATCTTAAAAAATTCAACCTCACTAGTCTTACCCCAAAACGTTAAGTCACGAAGGAGTTTTGACATTTTGAAGTCACTGTTCAGAATCTGTAAAACCGTAAAGTATGTATAAGATAGTAAACTTGTGTAAACCAAGTGTATAAGCTATAACTTGTTAAACCAAAAGCACCAACTTGATAAAATACTCTTAAATATTCTGATCATGAACGTATTTCGCTTTCTTAAGAATAAAACTCGGAACAAAACGTTAAAAATGGAAACATAACAAAAACCGAGTAAAATGCATAAAATCAATTAAACTAGTTAAGGACCGTCTGGAATAATTTAGTAACGAGTACTTTATGTATATTGTAGACTCGGGATTTGTAGAAGAATCACTTTAAACTTCTAGACCATCTCATAAGGTAAAGGAAACGCTTGTCCATACACTATTTTTGAACTATTGAGTATTGTTTCAAATGTTGTTTGGTGTATAATGTTTATAATGGTTGTTATTATAAGTTTGGATTATCGTGATGAAATATTGAAAAATAATTGATGTTATTCCATCCTTTGAAGTGTTGAAATATAATAAAGGACTCATAACTTTTAAGAGTTTGAAAACCAAAACCGTTTGATCTTTTGTACAAGTTATGGAGATGGTTAATCTCAAGAAATGGATTTAATTGTTTGGAAAGGGTTTTCATTTTTGGTTTGAACGGTTTTGGTAGAGGGGTAGGTTGTTCCCAAATAATAAAGGGTTATTTAATGGGAATACTCTGAACTATGACACCCCTTCTTAAAATACTACATACTTTAGTTTAACTAGCAATACTATCAACTAACATGTACCCTCCCACGTAATGGTATAAGTTGAAGGGCTACCTGAATAGCCGGTTGCCTTTGATTTAAACCCAGAAATTAACCCCTTTTACCTTCTTTAGTTCCTACAATTCATACCTTCTTCAATTCACCCTTTACCTTCTTCAATTTTTCATCTTTTCTTCTCATCAACCATGCCACTGTGATCGTCCTTCATCATCAACCATTGTCATCTTCTTTCATCATCCATGCCAGTGTGATTGCCATTGACACTTTCAATTTCGCCGAGATTTGATTGCAAAATGAAGCAGGTATTTTAATTATACTCAATTTAGAAATTTCAATTTAGTTGTTATCAAATGAAACATGTATTTGTTTGCAGTATTTTATTGTTATCAATTTACCCTAATTCGATTGGATTCTTTAACCTTATTTTTATGAATTAGTTGTAGTTGTTATTCATTTAAAACAATGTTTATATCTTTGATTATATAGGGTAATCATTTGGACGCTGTGACTTTGAAATTATGGTATGGTGGGTGTTTTAAAAGGGGTGATGAAGGTGTGATCTTTATGGGTAGTACATTTAGAACTGTAGCCATAGACATAGATGAGATGTGTTGGTTTACAATGGTTGAGGAAGCTGAGAAATGCGGTTTTAAAAGGGATGTGGATGCCATCTTTTTCATGAGTAGTGATGGATTGCAAAGAGCTTTAGATGACACTCATGCTCAGGTCATTTGTAAGAGGGCTCTTGAGGATAGAGTTGGTGAGTGTTACATTGTACCTGGGTATGATGTACCTCAATTAATGCAGTGGGTAGAGTGTGGGAGTGCTCTTTCTTTAATGAAATTGCCATCTAAGTTGATTCCTAGGAGAAAGGTGAGTACTAGTATAAATAGCACTATAAAGGGACCACCTTTGTCCTCATCCACAATTGAAACCCCAACACTTGAAACCCCAAATGAAACCCCAACACTTGAAACCCCAAATGAAACCCCAACACTTGAAACCCCAACACTTGATAGCACAAAAAGAATCTCAAAAAATACATCAAAAACCTACAAAACAGACAAAACAGTTTTGAAGACCCCTAAAAAGGCTTCTAAAAAAACTCAGACTGCTATTAGAACTTCACCCAGGCTAAGCTCAAAACAAAACACTTCACTTAAACCATCATCCCCAAATTTCATTGTCAATAATAACAAAAATCCTGAAACCTCATCTACACAAATCCCCTCTGACTTTCATGAACCCTCATATGATATTAATGATCTGACCATAGCAGATCTGTTTAAGAATTATGAGGAAAATGCTGATAAGGCTGCCCTAAATGGTGATGATAATGATGACTTTAGTGAGGGTGAAGAGGATGACCCTGCTTATGATCCTGAAGGTGAATATGGGGATGATGAAAGTGAGTCAGATGAGGATGTTACTGATGAAGATGAGTCTGTTAATGATGCATTGATTGAGGGAGATTTGGATGATGATGATGTTGAGATAAATGAGGCAAGGGTTAGGGTGAAAAAATGGAATGCAGATGCCCTTCAAATTGTAGCTCAACTTCAACTTGAAGCAGCTTGTGGGAAACTGAGTGGACAAGATAAAACTAAGACCCCAACTGTTACTAATGGTCAGGTGAGTGATTATGATGAGAGTGGGGATGAACATCAAACCCCAGGAAATAGTGATGAAGAATGTATACCTGGCAAGAGGGTGGTAACAAGTTTTCCAGTTGTGAATGAGCATACTGACTTCAATAAATTAAAATGGTGTGTGGGAATTAGTTTCCCAAATAGAGAAACATTTAGAGATTGTGTCACCAGATACGCCATTGCTCAAGGAAGAGATCTGACATTTGATATTAGTGACAATCCTAGAGGGAGAAAGCTTGGGGTAAGGTGTAAATCTGGTTGTCCATTTAGGTTATATGGTAGTTGGGATAACAAAAGAGCAGCATTTCTGGTGAAGTCAGCAGATCCAAGTCATACATGTAGAAGAACAATGGAAAGCAACAGGCAGCTCAAATCTACATGGTTAGCAAAACAATTTCTGTAAGTTTTCAAGGCAAAACCACATTGGCCAGCTGCTGACATAATTGAAACTGTTAGAAAAGCTTATAAAGTGTTGATAAAGAAAGGATTTGCATATAAAGTGAAGTATTATGCTCATAGGTTGTTACATGGGTCAATGAAGGAGCACTATAGTAGACTGGGGAGTTATATAGCAGCCCTAGAGGAGACAAATCCTACCAGCTTCTTCACTTTGTTTACCAACCCAAATGTGACATCAAATCCATTAGTGTTTCAGAGATTTTATGTGTGTTTTGATGCTCTAAAGCAAGGCTGGCTACTTGGATGCAGAAAGATAGTGTCTGTTGATGCTTGCTTTCTGAAAACTTTCCTAGGGGGGCAGTTAATAGCTGCTGTGGGTAGGGATGGTAATGAACAAATGTTCCCCCTGGCTTGGGCTGTAGTTGAAGGTGAGAACAATGAAAGTTATGCATGGTTTTTCAATCAACTGAAGATAAGCTTAGGAGTAGAAGATGGTGATGGAATGACCATTATATCTGATCAGCATCAGGTTTGTTCATTCCCTTTCTTTTTTTTATTTCTCTGATAATATATGCTTTGACTAATACATGCTTATATTAATGTCATGTAGAGCATAGTAGCTATGGTAGCTAAGGAATTCCCTAGAGCTGAGCATAGACATTGTGCCAGGCATGTATTTGCTAACTGGCACAAGACTTACAAGGGAGAAGAAATGAAGAATTTGTTTTGGGGTTGTGCTAAAGCCTATAATGAGGCTGACTTCAATGATGCATTAGACAACCTAAAACAAGCTGATCCCAAAGCTGCTGAAGCTTTTATTGCTTGTAACCCAACCTTGTTCTGTAGAGCATTCATCCAAAACCACACCCAAAATGATGTCATTGTCAGTAACATGTCTGAGACTTTTAATGCCTACATAATAAGTGCAAGATCAAAACATATCATTTACATGCTTGAAGAAATTAGGACTTCAATTATGCAAAGGCTAATTGAGAAAAAATTGGAGATGGAGGGGAGTACACATGTTGTTTGTCCTAGGGTTCAGG
This sequence comes from Heliosperma pusillum, assembly GCA_022085475.1. Taxonomy (NCBI): domain Eukaryota; kingdom Viridiplantae; phylum Streptophyta; class Magnoliopsida; order Caryophyllales; family Caryophyllaceae; genus Heliosperma; species Heliosperma pusillum. The sequence continues at coordinate 39,916 of JAIUZE010006399.1, read as the reverse complement.
AAAGGCTTGAAGTAGAGAAGGATAAGGCTTCTATGTGTAAAGCCTTACCATTTACAGCAACTCTGTTTCAAGTCATTGATGGGATTGATACCCTAACTGTTAACTTAGAAGCTAGAACATGTACATGTAGAAAATGGGACTTGACAGGTATCCCATGTTTCCATGCTGTTGCTGCTATATTCTCTATTCATGGTCATGCTGAAGACTATGTTTCTGACTACTATAAGAGGGAGGCTTACTTAAGGTCCTACAATCTTGGGATAGCCCCTGTTCCAGGTCAGAGACATTGGCCAAAGAGGGACTTACCTCTTAATCCCCCACCCATTAAGGTGGGGCCTGGTAGACCTAGGAAGAAAAGGAGAAGGGATCCTCATAAGGATTCAATGAAAAAGGGAAAACTAACCAAGCATGGGATTGAAATGACATGCTCCATTTGCAAATCAAACACTCATAACAAAAGGAAGTGTCCTGATAAGAACAAGACACAACCAGCACCACCCAAAAACCCAATGGGAAGACCTAGAAAATATCCAAGGCTTGAGGACAGTTCAGAGTCAGCTGCTCAGCCCCATCATTCAGCCACGGCACAACCATCCAGAGTTGGTAGAGGTGGAAGGGTGACAATGGCTGGTAGAGGTAGTGGCAGAAGAGGTAGAGCTGCTGGTAGGAATGGTGGTAGGGCAAGGGCACCTCAAGGCTTTGGAGTACTTTTTGATGGACAGGGGAATGCATTCACAAATGTAAGTATAATTTAGAAATAGCTGTTTTGACAAGTTAGTGGCAGAAATCTCTGTTTTGACAGCAGTTCTATTATTTTGCTAGGTTGTTGGCAGCACTAGTGGACCAACAAGCATTATGATGGACATGGCTGAAAGACCCTCAACTCAAAATTCAATCAACCAGGATGGACAAGGCTGAACTTTGTACTTGTTTCATGTAATGTAATGACCTTATGTAGTGAACTTATGTAGTGTAGTAAACTTATGTACTAGTGAAGTGATGTATGTCATCAGATTTTACAATGGAAACTTGATTTGGCTTATTATCAATGGAAACAGTTATGTAAACTTGATTTTGCAATGAAACATCAATTGAAATTTAACATCATCAATTTTATTGGAGTTGCATAATCATGTTACATTGGATACATAACTTATCCATTTACATCTTAATCATCCAACTAAAAGCAAAAATAATCCAAGAACATATCAATCCAAACATAATCATTTTCTGGTCTTTTGAATGCTTATTTAACTCTTCTTTTAACTTCATCACCTCCATCTTCAACCTCTCATTCTTCAACTTTAATTTCTTCAATTTATCATCAGCCTTCTTTTCATACTCATCAATTTGAGATGTATTTTCATTAGAAGCCATTCCAGATTGTATATCTTCCACTAAAAGGAAGAACCCACATCCATTGTTCTACACATGTACAAAAGACGCAAATATACAAAATTATCATAATATAAATTCCTTGAAGAATTGAAATAAATTGCATATAATTTACTGTACTTACAGGCCAAAGGGGACAACCATAAAAATCCCTCCCAATATGTCTTCCTTTCTTCACCGTCTTCAAAATCGCTTTATAATTGTGTTTGCAAAATATCTCATTTGAGGTGTGTGAACCTGATGCTTTTGATGAACAACCAAGAGAATTTTTCATTACCGGAATGAAGATTAAGCAAAAAGGGAAAACTGGGTAAGGAAGAGAGATTGAGATTTTGAAGAAAAGAAGATTTCAGTTTTTTTTTTAATTCCAGGTAACCGTTGGTGAAGAAGAAGAAGAAGAAGAAGAAAGAGAGTGTTATAAATAAAACAAAACAAGTGGCCCCCACAACCGAGATTACCTGCTGCTACAGGTAAATTATAAGGGAAGTCTGTTATAAGATAGTGTACATGTTAGTTGATAGTATTGCTAGTTAAACTAAAGTATGTAGTATTTTAAGAAGGGGTGTCATAGTTCAGAGTATTCCCATTAAATAACCCAATAATAAAAGGGGACCTCCTATACAGAGCTTTTGGTGGGGGTTAGTTGATCGAGACCCCGTCCTCTTATTTTCCTCCTTGGGGTTGGCCCTTGGAGAGGTGTGCACACTCGGGATTTTTGGACAGTTATTGTACATGGTTTGGTGAACCCCGTCTTATCCGGACTAGGGCGAGGGGATCCTCTCCATACGGCCTCTATCCATTACTTACTAAAGAAAGTGAAGAAATGTTTTCTTCGAAGGAAAGTGTTTTAAGATTTGGAAGGACTAACTATTTTGGATCGGATTTCCTTATTTAGAAACTTGAACTTCTCAATGATATTCTACTTTCTTATGAATTCTAAATTTTAAGTAAAACTCTTATTTATTTATTTTTGGATTGTTTACCTTACTCAACATTATTGTTGACCCTCTTTTGTTTTTGTCCTTAATTGGAACTGCTATGACCACTATTGTGAGAGCAGATCGTGTGACAGGTAATCCAAGGAACTAGGACGTGGGAACCACGGGAGAGAGCGCGCGTTATTGTTTTTTTTATTGGAAACCAATGTTTAGACAATTATCTTTATTTTGCATCATCAAACTTATTCGCTTCCGCAAACATTTAGATTTGGTTGTAATCGGATTTTACTCTTTGGTTTTTAATTCACATGGACATTTACCCCTTTGAATTACATGATTTAAATACTTCTACTACAATTAGTTCAAATGTGACACATCCATATTCCGAATTTTACTTAAAAACTCTATTTTTAAATATAACGGACTATGGGGTGTTACAATTACGATCTATAATCGTCAAACTATTACAAATTGTTTAGGTTTTGAGAGGGAGAGAGAGGGGGATTTTTTTTTGTTTGAAGGGCAGTGATGGAAAAAGGAGCCAAAATGTGTAGGATAAAGTAAAATTGTGTGCGAGATTTAGCAACTGCGATCACGGGGTGTTTGAATTCATCAAAAGAGAATTCATTTTCAAATTTTGCTATTATCATCGTACATAGGGAATTTGTGGTATACGGAGTATTATTTATGACAGTTGGTGAGAAATATGAACCTCTAATCTAATCATACTATTGTTCCACTATTTAGTGTCCTAATCGAACAGTTCGACAATTGCAATAATATTAGTACTATTACATTATTTGTTCTTTTTGTCCAAATTGTACTAATTACTAATAATGCACTATTGAAATAGTACTATCAACACTAACAAAACCATTAGTCAATACAATCACCTAATACTCCCATCTCTAATGCGTGATTGAATGTGTCAGCTGTCAAGTCTAACATTGTGCTCGCGTATGCTTGTTTAATGTAAACACAAATATGACCAAATCGTGAAAAAATGGAGAAAAATGATTATACATCGGAGGTACTACCTCAGATTCTTATGATTTTGAGTTTTTGTGCATTTTTTTCGAGCATTTTAAAGTTTATAAATTAAATTTTATATCTTATATATGATGTTTTTTTAGTGTTATTGTAATTTTTTTGAGCTTAATTTTTAAATTAATAAACTCAAAAAACTTTATAGTAAAACTATACTATACTCAAAAACTTTATTGTAAAGCTCAAAAACTATATTTTATGTGATAGTACCTCAGAGGTACAATCCACTTATTGGAAAAAATGTTTATAGTCAAATTGGTATAATAAAAAACAACGGTAGCTCTTGCTTCAGACTGAACGATATGTTTAAAAGTTTTATATGAGTCAAGCTCCCTCACAAGAAAGCAAGTGGGGCAACTGATATTATCCCCCACTTACCTCATTTGCTTTCTTGTGAGGGGGGCTTGACTCTGAAAAGAAAATTTGTGAAAAAAAAAAAGAGTTTTTTTAATGGATTGGTAAAAAAAAATTAATTTATCAAACTAATAAAAAGAATGCTCATACATGCTCCTATAAGAAAAAAAAATGCGGAAAATTCACGTGTTACCCTTGAGGTTTGACAATTTGCACGATATGCCAATTTTTTTTATCCGAAAAAGTTTAAGAGGCCATAACTCGTGTTTACAAACTCAGAAAGTGATGATTTTTTATTCAAATCAATCATCTTTTCGAGAACTACGATTTGAAAAAAAAATTATCGTATTCGGATATCGTGAAAAAATCTTTCATAATTTTCTTTTTCAAAAAGAAGTTACGTATATATGAAGAACAATACGATCAAAGTACCCCCGACCACCCAAAAGCAAGTGGTACATTTAGTCCGGATCAGAGGGAGTACTAACTAGAGTGTTTTCGCCATTAACCCGAAAGCGGCCCGACCGAAAATGGCTCATACCCTAAAGTGACCTGAACAAGTCACCCAAAATGACTTGGCCCGATTCGAAATATATGAAAGATTCGAACTAAACTGACACAATTAACTCATCCAGCACCTCTATTTACAAGAAGTCAAGAACGAAGAGAATTTACCAAATTTGGTAGAAATCAATAGAAATTGTAATAACTGACATATTGAATTTGCAAGAAGTCATATTCTAGGTTTTACCCTATCACCCAACATAAATCTCTACTGGTCACATTTTAAATTTAGACCAACCTGTTCGAACTCAAATCAAACTTGGAAGACCCATTTTCTTACATGGCGTCACAAAATCAAACCAATATTATAACCCAAATCGAATAATTAAGCTATATTGGACGTCACAAAATCAAATCAATATTATAACCCAAATTGAATAAGAACTTTTTTTAGATCCCAAATCGAATAAAAACCTTCTTTTAAATCAAACCAATATTCGGAAAAATAGATTCAAATTGTCCACGTCAATCGGAAAACACAAATCAGACAAGAGCAATCCATGTAATTCACTTCAGACTACTTAGGCTAGATTATGTGATTATAATCTACCTGAATTCATGAAAGAGCCGATTTAAACCACAATCAATATTTACAGACATACATAAAAAACACATGAAATTGATCTCTCACAACTTAGCGAGAAACCGTCTTTTCCAATTTATCCCCTCAAAACATTATTCACTATTAGTAAGAATTTACACATGTCAACAATAGAGTGGTTACAATCAAGCTTACATGGAGTATTATTATTAAAGTTGAAAATGGGCACACATCACATGATCTTTCACCTCTCTATGCTAATCAACACAATTTTAATATTCATTTCATAACATTTTTAACAGACAAATAACTGTAGTTAAACTGTACCTTAACTCCATTTTGTTCTTCATCTTCCCTCCTTTTCACTCTTCACTCTACTCACTCTTCATCAAATTTAGAGGGCCGTTACTTTGAATTTTATCGGCTACAAGCGTTTTTTTTACAACTATATAATTACTACTACTAATTATTTTCTGTCCTTTATTATTACTAATCAACATTTATTATTTTATTTCTTAATTTACTCTAATTAATTCTTTTTTTTTTCCAACATATTTATGCTAATAAAAAGCTGGCATTTTCCCTTATATAATTAATAAATAACGTTTCATGTTCATCTTCTCAATTCACCTGTCACACTTGATTACCCCATCTATTATTTTGTCGTTCTACATTACTATTACTATTATTATTAACATTAATTTAAAAAAAGTGTCAATTTTATTATACTAAAAAAAAAGATTTGATCTTGGGTTTTATTTATTTTTTAATTTTTAATCTGGGTTTTTGATAATTTATTTTTTGGAGGGTTTTAACATTTTTTAATAATTTAATTTAATTTGCAAATAATAAATAAATTAAATTGCTGGTGTTGTTAGGTCATAGGGTGTGTGTCTGTAGTTGTCTGTTTTAGGGAGGTTGTTTCACACACTCTCTCTCTATATCTCTCTATCCTTCTCTCTCTTCTCCACTGTTCATTAATTTTTTTTTGGCAGAAGTTGTGACAATATAATGATGCTAGTAAGTATTTTTATTGTTTTTGTTTTCTGGGTGTTGTAAATTTGTAGAATTTTCAATTTTTTGACAATTTTTGCTTATTTTTTTGGTGTTATAGTGTTGATCAGTAGTTTTCATGATCTGGGATTTCTTGATTTTGATAATTTGAGTAGATCATTGCATATAATTGCTTATAATTGATTCAATTATTGTTGTTTTTACATAATATTGCTCAATTCTTGCATAATGTTTCTGTTTATGTTTTTGCTGTAGTTCTGATTTTGTTTTGCTGCTAATTATTGTTTTTTCATAGTTGAATTTCTGAAAATGTGCAGTTTGAAATGACTTATAGATCAAAGTCTGCTCTTTGTCTTGTCTTTAAATAGTATTCAAACTACTAAATTCATTGATTTCCTAAAATTACGCACTAAATGAAGTGTCTTTTCGAATTTCCTAGGTATCTAGGCTTACCAAATTCTTGTTTCTCTTCCAGTTATAGTTTTCTGTCCATTTCTTGCTCAAAGATCCAAGCTTTTTGATTAAGCAACTTTGAATAATTGAATTTCCTGTTCATTTTCCGTTTTTCTGTTGTTTTGTTTTTATAGGGGAATGATAACGTTAAAGGTAAGAACTCTTGTTTCACTCATTCTGTGGGAGTGTAAATAAAACGAGTGGCACTATATATATTTGAGCGGCGCTATGACCGCCTATTTTTTAGTCAAAATAGCTGTTTATTGCTCCTTTCTGAGATATTCGACTGATTTTACCTGTCTCTTCTAGGTGGCATTGCTTTTACTGTTGGCCCTTGGCAATGCAGTTGAAGTTATTGGGGAAGAGAATGAGGAACAATGCACATACAAGCCAAAACTGGACCCTAGACCTCACAGTGTATCAATTGTGGAGTTTGGTGCCGTTGGCGATGGAAAATTTTTGAATACCGGCGCCTTTCAAAATGCCATTTTCTATCTCAACTCATTTGCGGACAAGGGTGGTGCCCAACTGTATGTGCCGCCTGGGAAGTGGCTTACCGGGAGTTTCAATCTTACAAACCACCTCACGCTTTTTTTAGAGAAGGATGCGGTTATCCTCGGATCTCAGGTTCAACTTGCATTACTTAACATCAATGCAGCTGGATGTTTTTCTTCACTAGTCTATGACTTTCAGTATTTGCTATGTTCATTCTGCAATTAAACTTGCCATGGTGGGGGATCGACCACATTGGTCGTCTACTTGGCTTGAAGTTCAACTGGATTCGGCATGTCCTAGTTTAGCTATAAGATATTTGGTTGCCTGGTTGTAGACGTCATTCTGAGCTTTGCTTAAAGCTATAACTACATTACTAGTTGATTACCCCAGTGCTCAATGGGGGAGCTTGTGGTGGGGGTAAGGATGTTGTATGTAAGGAGTGTCTTCTACATGACCCATTATGAAAATTGCGTTTTAAAACGCATCGACACTTCTGCTACTTCACAATGCAGGAAACATAAGAGCTCAGAGAGCCATATTGCTTTATACCGAAATCAGATCTCATTCTGAGATTTTTCCTTTCTGAAAGTCGGAGATAATGATCAACTAGATGGAACACGCATTTAATGGTCCAACCCTACCTTTATGAAAGGAAGGCCTATTGTTATTCTATTTGACACGCTAATATTTTAGAAGCATGTCTTATGTATTAGCCTTAAATGTGCAGAATCCATCCCATTGGGGAGTTGCTGATCCTTTGCCATCGTATGGGCGCGGATTTGAGGTTCCAGGAAGTCGTTATCGGAGTTTGATAAATGGATATAGCTTGCATGATGTCGTAATAACAGGTGATTATTTGTACGCATATTCTGCCTTTTCATTTACGTGAGTCACTTCTTGTGTTATCCTTTCTGACCCTTAAATTTGTGTCTAGGCAACAATGGAACTATTGATGGCCAAGGGTCAATTTGGTGGGATGCCTTTCTCTCCCGTACATTAAACCACAGTCGTCCTCATCTTGTAGAGATAGTGGATTCTGTCGGAGTCGTCGTTTCAAACTTGACATTTTTGAATGCCCCTGCATATAATATACATCCTGTCTATTCCAGGTACATTTGCTCTAAAACCAACATTTTTTTTCTTATTTACAGAGTACTTAACTATGAGTATCGTATTCAAGTGGATTCTTGACCTCAATGTAATGCAGTAATATACTAGTACAAAACATTTCAGCTCTTGCTCCAGCATCATCTCCGCACACAGTCGGCATAGTCCCAGGTTAGCTTCTGACGATTGACCCTTGTAATTTTGTAACATTCGTGATAATCTATAAACCTTGCTATTCTGATTTGTACACTTGGAAATACAATGAATTGCACAAACAAAAATAATGTATTATTTTCTTTCGTGGGCTCCTATCAAATCTCAGAAGTTATTCTGCGCCAATTGGACTACCTTCTTTTACTTCTCAACTGTTAGTTTTTGACATTAAGATCATCTAATGCAATCTTTGTGCGTATTAGCTGTTTGTCCATTGGTTATGCTGTTCGTGATTGTTTGTCCACTGGTTATATCGCAACAAGCTACTGATAGCCGTATAAAGTTATGCAGTAATGTTTTGAACGATTTTCAGCTAGTTTGGAAGCCAGGAGTTGGTTAGAATTGTTTTGAATCCTAAACATTTGCAAGTTTAATTGGTCCTGGTGATAAATAATTGGCTTTGTTGCTTTAAGCCTTCACATTATCATGACGGCTTTGAGAGTCTGGGAATGCAAGTGTGTTAAAATCACATTCAGTTCCCTCCCGTCTCGAATACAGACCAAAACACCGAAAGAATAGAATTGAAGGAATGAAGTCCTCATATACTTTAAACCTTTTCTTTTAGCTTTAAAAGCAATAGGCTTTAGGACATACATTGGTCCTCTTTATCAACTTCTTCTCTTCATGTTAATCATATTTGCTTCTAGTTCATTGCCGTTTTTTATTGTTATTGTTTTCTGACGTGATGCCAAACTGTGAATTCAGACTCTTCAGATCACATTTGCATAGAGAACAGCAACATAAGTACTGGTTACGATGCCATATCCCTTAAAAGCGGGTGGGATGAACATGGCATTGCCTATGGTAGGCCTACTACTTATGTACACATTAAACAAGTCCAACTTCAAGCATCTACAGGTTCAGCGATAGCCTTCGGCAGCCAAATGTCCGGCGGCATTTCTCATGTTCTAGTCGAGCATCTTTATATAATCAACTCATTATCGGGCGTCGAGTTTAGAACTGCCGTAGGACGAGGTGGCTACATCAAGAACATAAACGTCTCTCACATTGTGATGGAAAATACCCACACCGCCTTTAACGCTAGTGGTCAATGGACCAATCATCCCGATGAAGACTATGACAAAAGTGCCCTCCCGGTTTTGGTTCAAATCACATTGAAAGATGTGGTCGGGGTCAACATAACAGTAGCCGGTAGCTTCTCTGGCATCAAGGAATCCCCTTTCCAGTTCTCACTCTCAGATATTTCCTTATCTCTCAATTCAATCTCGACTACTACTTGGTTTTGTTCCAATGTCATCGGGTCTTCAAAAAGTGTCTTCCCCGAGCCATGCCCCGAGCTCGACACTTCATCTTTGACCTCTATCGCAACAGTTAACGGATTGTCCACATCTCTATAACATCATACCGGTGGGCCTATGCTCCCTGCCAAACGGCGAGGGAAAAAAAAGTCTGTTGATCATAAGCATCAATAGGATAGATTCTTTCAAAATAAGTTGTTAATGCTCTCAAGTATAGTTCATTATTCATCATCTTCTTATTTGCATTCTTGCATCAAAACCGCGAAAATCTGCATATCAGTGTACATCCCTTCATTTCTTCATTCTTGTGTAAGCAAATTTTTGGTAGTAATGACAAAAAGTACTGCTCTTTTATCTTTTTTTTTTATTATTATTATTGAAAGTTCTGTGTATTTTAAGATTCTGTTACAGTTGAATTATCCATTTTGTTTCTTTCCTAAATTTGCCATGCTGTAAATTTAACTTGTAGAGGAAGCATGTTAGGTGATACAAAGCTGTTAATGTCAAGTGAAACAAGGATTTGTTCATTAGTTAATGTTAAAGTGTAAGATTGAGCTCTTGAGTTGTCAGATTTGTCTTTATTAAGTTGTGTGTGCTGTCTTTTGCCTGATTTTTTGTTTCCTGTCTCCACTCAATTAGTCATGGTTTTAAACGTTCCTCGTGCCACGACTTATAATGTAACACAGTCTCGTCTCGCAAATTTTTGTAAGAAAACTACTTAAGAGTTATTTTTGTACAAAAGAGGATCGTCCGACAATATAAAACCACGTCACATAAGAACTATTTTTTTACGTAATTTATTTTCACAGTACGTTTTTTACTCATTTAATATTATTTGGTGAGGTTATATTTTCTCTCTTAGAGAGTTGAGAATTTGAGAGAACAGTCCAATTGGGCTTTGGGTAAAAGGCCTTGCATGTGGAGGATGGCCCATTGAAACCCATGTTATTCCCTTTGTTAATGGGTTAAAGTATGTATAACTACTATTTTGGACCACTAGTGGTCCAACACCAACCAAGCTGATTTCATTGGCTATATTACCTTAATTTGCATATAGTCCATACAATATTCCTGGTCAACTTTGTTGTGATTTTATTAAGGTTAGAAAAAATGAATAATTGTAAAAAGAATAGGTTGGTTGAGTTGAAACTAATTATAAATAATTGGATTATGGGGTGTACCATTTTCTATTTCTAATTATAAGCAAAATTGCTCGTTTGTTGGGCAAAATTCTTAAAAGTAAATTGAAAAAGAAATTATACGATGTATAATACTCTTTTTATTCAAATTAATTTCATATAATATTGTTTAATATATGTGAGTATATTATAATTTTAATGCTTTTTTTTTACAAAAGTAAGGTTAAACAACACCATGAAACACATAAGGTGACCAAAACGCAAATAAATATTCATTCCTAAAAAGTGGATTCTCTTAAGGCTATCTTCATGATTAATAAATTAAGACCATTGTTTAGATATAACCCTGTCAAAAGATGATCTGACCCGAAACCCTCCCGAAACCACCCCGTAAATAACCCGACCCGAAAATAACTGAACCCGAAAACGACTCGGCTTGATAATGTCCCGCATATTTAGGGTCAAGACCTAACCCGAACCGTACTGATAAAATCTACTCTCTCCTAGTCACTCATTTCTTCCCCTTTCCCTTTTACACAAAAATTAAGGAAATGAATTTGGTCCACACAAAACACACTACCTCACATACAAATGAATTTAGACCACACAAAACACACAACCCCACATCCAAAAATGGAAAGAGGGAAGAAAACCCGACTTACCCAATAAGGAAAGAGGGAATAAATGACCGACTAAGAGGGAGTATTAAATTTCGTATTTAAAACAAATGAAACCAATATAAAATGATTAAAATATTATAACTAGTCTCTATTTTTACCACATGATTGATATATAAATATAGTCTCTATTTGTCAAGCACGTGTAACAACTGATCAATTCAATACTTCTACAAAGTCGTTTATTATTACTAATATCATGTATCAAACTAGGTAATCCTAAAAACATTAAATATAATCATATGTAAAAAAGCGATAATTTAACCCCGTTTCTGACCCTAACCCGGCCCAAAACCCGTATAAACTCGACTTGTATAAACCTGCATTTTACAAATCCGAAATTAACCTGGCCCGTATTTCACCCAAACCCGAAACAACCAGAACCGTAACCCGCTTGGCTGACCCGTTTGACAGGCCTAGTTGAGTTGATATCGTGTTTTAAGGTCCAGCTAATATTTATCATCATCATCATCGTTTTCCTGCTCCTCCGACCTCCATTAGAAGCCCTGGTGTTAGTTAGTAAGTTAGTTAGTTAGTAAGTAATCCAAGTATGGCGGCTACAATGGCGTCTCATCTGATTTCTACTCGCTCTCCATTTCTTCCTCTTTCCCTATCTTCCCTTCTTAAGTTTCGTTCTTCTTTTTCTTCTTTTTCCACCTTTCATACTCCCACTAATGCTAATGCTAATTTCAATCATCAATCATCCCCTATTCAATCCTATAATAATCATAATCAAAACCCTAATTTCAATCGTCAAAACCCTAATTTCAGTCATCAAAGGTCCCCTCCTTTTAATCAAACCTATCAACATAATAATAATAATAGTAATCAGAATCACAACCAAAATGTTAACTTGAGGAGTTTGGCAATGGAAGGGAAAGTTAAGGAGATTATAGAGCTGATGGAGAAAGGAGCAAAACCCGAAAATGGCGACCTTTTTTACGTGCTATTTGATAAATGTGGGACTGTTAAGCTGCTTGATAATGCAAAAAAGGTGCATGATTTCTATTTACGTTCTACTTTTAGAGGTGACCTTAGGTTGAACAATAAAGTGCTTGAAATGTATTCTAAATGTGGTAGCATGGTCGATGCACGCCGTGTGTTTGATCATATGCCTCAACGAAATATGGATTCTTGGCATTTGATGATATCGGGATATGCCACTAATTCCCTTGGGGATGAGGGGTTACAGCTTTTTGAGAAGATGAAGGACCTCGGTTTCCACCCCACAGCGGATACATTCCGTGCTGTATTGGCTGCCTGTGCTGGGGCCGAAGCCGTTGAGGAAGGCTTTATTTATTTGGAAAAGATGAGGACCGATTATGGGATTGAGCCCATGCTTGATCATTATTTGGCTTTACTTGATGTTCTCGGAGCGTCTGGACATCTGTTTGAAGCCAAGGAGTATGTTGAAGAAAAGTTGCCGTTTCAGCCAACAGTTGCTGTCTGGGAAGCGTTGAACAATTACGCTAGGATTCACGGGGATATTGACTTTGAGGACCATTTAGATGACCTCATAGCTCATCTTGATCCTTCCAAGGCTAATGCTACCAAAATCCCAGCTCCTTCACCAAAAAAGCGCATGGCGGTCAATATGATGGAAGGAAGGAACAGACTTCCCGAGTTTAAGAATCCGAGTCTCTACAAAGATGATGAGAAATACAAGGCTGCTATGAAGGAACAAAGTTACGTGCCAGATACTAGATATGTTCTTCACGACATTGATCAAGAGGCTAAGGAGCAAGCTCTACTGTACCACAGTGAGAGGTTAGCTATCGCTTATGGCTTGATCAGTACTCCGCCAAGGACTCCTCTTCGGATCATTAAGAACCTTAGAATCTGTGGTGACTGTCACAACGCTATCAAGATTATGTCTAGGATTGTTGGGCGTGAGTTGATTGTTAGGGATAACAAGCGGTTTCATCATTTTAAGGAAGGCAAGTGCTCCTGTGGGGATTACTGGTGAAAGTTTTCACTTTCTTTTCTGTAGCAAGGTGTTACTTATGAAATCCAGTGTTCTAGCCGCGGATAGAGAATTTGCATTTAAAAGTTTTAATGACGGGACAGTACTAGTATGTGTTAAGGTACTCTAGACATTAGCAAATGCATACTGCTTTGAAAAGATGCTTAGATTTCCTCTTTTTTAATGTAAAGAAGCTTTCTTTACTTGCAATTGCTTGACAGACCTGGGAAAATGAATGTGTTCAATTGTTCATCTAATTTTTCTTTTTTGTGTGAGCTCTGTTAAAGGATTGTATAACATTGTATGCATAGGCTGAATTTACATAGTCCTCCCCATGATGGTTACCTTTTGGCGTGCTAAGTTACTCGAAATCGTTACCATGGTATCCTACTATCCTGGGTCCTAATTGTCATGCTGCTCAGTATTGGCATGCTAACTTACCCGCAATCGTTTACTATGGTGTTCTGGTTCCTAATCATCATCAGAGGTTTAATCGTTTTGAAGACTTGAATGTAATCAAACTTTGTGCTTGTACTCTTATGTTTATGTTTAACTCAGATAGTACCAATGTTGTCAGCCCAACTGTTTTGCTGTTGACTTCTAGTTGAGTGCGTGTGTTTAAATTGAAGTTCCTGATTATTGCTATCTATCAGAGTTGTGATCATGGTGTTGCGTAGTCTAACTCTCTAACATGTATTGTACATGTTTGCTTGGAACACGGATAATATCTCAGTCATTGAGGAATAATAATATCTTCATTATTTTTCTTTAAATTTCCCCGAAATAAAAAGAGGGCAATAAAATGGGAGGCAGCAGTTTCTGCTTGATGTAGCTCACCTATGGCAGATAAATTATCAATGTTTTATTTCTACCTTTCTTTGTATTATGTCAACCATCTTTACTTGCTTATATTTTCATTGCGGGAGAGAAATTGGATGACGATAGCCTGACAGTGCACTCCTTAAATTTGGGAATGAGATGAAAGAGACCTTGAGATCAGGTATGCAATTCAAGTCCGTTAATTATACTCCTATGTGAAAATGATATAAAATGAAGACACGATTGTACCTGCATATGTCTAATGAAACATTTTTTAGGTGTGGTGGGAAGGAATCATAAGCCGGTTAAAATTTTAATGTTAGGTGCTGTGGCATTATTGTTCCCGTTGATAACTTCGCAGTGTTCATGCATGAGTGAAGATGATCTTAAATGTTAATTACAAAAATTAGCAAGTCTGTGGCTTTGCCTGCCGTAGTGCCGTTTTGCTGTAGTAAATGGTAATCTCAACAAATGGTATGATTTAACTATCATCACAGTTTCTTTTGTGTCCATTTGATGTGTAGAATATGACTGTGCTATCTATAGTCTCTAACAAAAGTATGCTTACAGCTTACTATGGGGACGAATTTCATCTAGGCTATCCTATTGCTTTCCAGGTACCCACTATGCTCGACAAACAGGGAGCAGAGTTGCTGGCAGTTGCAATGTTGGCTGTCTCAAGAATAATAGTTTCTGATCGCATTGCCGCTTTGTATGGTATCTAATATCTTTCGTTTTTGGTTGTTTCTATGCTCTCTGGCAAAGTTTCGAACTTAAGTGCGATGCTTTGTTGCAGGAACGATTGTTAAGTTTGTTTTGGAGCAGGATAAGGCAGCTTTTATTCGTTTGATCGGAGTCAGCGTCCTACATAGTGGCGCTTCTTCTTTCATTGCTCCCTCTATAAGGTTTTGTTTCCTAAATACTACAATTGCACAATTAAATCATTTTCTAGCTTTTATGAACGAACTGATTATGAATGAACTGATGTTATGCCCTTTTATATTAGTGGTCACATGAAAATAGCCTCGCTGTTTTTGTAGTTGAGATGGTGTATGTCCAGTGCAACCCACTTACCCTATGAATATCAGGAACTCCATTGAATGCTGCGGAAATTTTGTTGTTTCTACTTTCTAGTCTCTACATAATTGTATTTGAATCAGATCTCACATACTCATATTAAGTTGAGTGGTGAAAGTAGCGCTTTTTATTAGGATAATTCGGAATGGACAAAGATATTGTAGATTGTTCTCAGTTTGAGAAGCTTTGAGTAGGAAGTTATTAACTTTGTACCATGTCCAGGCGCATCCTGTCCCCATTCCTTACATTTACGTCAATGTAGAAGCAAGAGAATTTTTTTTCTTTGTAATTGAAACTATATTCAGGCTCAGTCCTTTTCTCTTTTTTGTCGTCTATGTAGAAGCAAGGAAGTCTATCACTTGGTTAACACCCTATCCATTGAGTTCTGTAACTTAGTTTATAAAAGCGCGCCTTGAGTGAGGCACTAAGTCTATTACCTGCATAGTTATGTAACACATTACCAAGTAGATGACAATGTGTTTTTTTGCTTGGTTCTTTGATATGTGAGAATGCAACATGGCAGTTCAACAATCCTCAACTGCTTTTACCACGTATTTGATGGTTCCTGGTGGCAGTCCTATCATTCCAGGCCATTGCACGTTTCATAATTTTAAAGATCATTTATTCATCAACATTCTAGAAATACCTTTTTTATGTAATGTAATTAACACTGGGTAAGACTGCGTACATCTAAACTCTCTTACCCTACATGGCAGCCCTTGACTCATTCGGGTGTGCTTTACCTTATCGTAAACTATTTTTTGAGAGCTATGAAGTATGAACTGTATAATTATGAGAGCACTTGCGAACTTGTCTATTAAGTAGTCAGTGGTTGCCTCATTGTTATATTGTCGAGTATGCTTTGTCGGAGGCCCAGTAACAAGAAGTATTATACTATTATAATTAGCAAACACTACCAGGGGATTTGCTAATAACCCGACTGTCTTGGTGGTTGTTAGAATATATTAGTTGCTGCTGTTTTAGTAATTCTATACATAGAACCATGCTGCTGTGTTTAGATCATGGTACATTTGTCCAGCATGTGTTCCAGATTGCTAAGGCCAAATGATCTGCTGCTCTCTAGTGCATTTAACTGGTCGTTTAAAGCATATTATTGCACAGGTTTGTTATATCATCTTGCAGTACCACCTTATAGCTGACGCCTGCTGCAACAGATTGACAAGGCTACCCAACTGAAGACTCACTTGTTGCCATACAAAAATGATATGGTTGGAAGCGAAGATGAAGATAACAGCTTTGATGAACTTCTTTTAGTTGAAGAATGATGTTGATGAATGACAAACAGGTAGCAAAGACGATGATGAACAAGATACAAGGTTCTGCTTTCATTTTTTTGTGTCTGTCTTCTTCATAGTAAACAACTAAACATCGTTTATAATTTTGAAAGTAACTAACGAGTAAAGGTTAGGGCCTCTTTGCTTCTCTCTCTTGCCCTAGTGCAATTTCATGACGAGTCACCATTTTGAAAGTAGCTAACGAGTAGAGGTTAGCGCCTCTTTGTTTTCTCTCTTGCCCTAGTGCACTTTCATGATGAGTCACCCGGAAACACAAAGAGGTAAGTCTATGTACATACGACCCCCTTGCCTTGGCATAGGCCGGAGTTTTTGGAGCTCTGATGTCGCTAATGCTGCTGCTGCCACGGCTGCATCTCTCTATCTCTTCCTTTTGCTATTTGTTAGTTATCCTTATAGACCGAGCCTGGGGTATTGTCTCAGTGAATAGAAAATTTAAAAGGAAATTTAAGGAGGCTGAAAGTCAGTGAATAACTAAGTAGGGTGGATAGTCTTTGCGAGGAAAAGTTGTTTCTCATTAGCGTTGTTGTGGACTTGCAATTGTGAGGCGCTTGCTAGAAGCTACTCAAGCTAGACTTGTTTGATTTACTGTTTCCATGGTGGCTCCTTTCTAAATACTAGTGATTGTTCATTGTTGGTAGAGAATGCTTCTAAATAGCTAAAATTTGATGATGTTACCGTCTATTTTGGGTCATTACTCATGACGACTTTTAACCAGCATAAGGCTCTTCTTTTTCTTGAAACCATTTCCACATGGATCCTTTGTTTAAGCTCCATCAAATTGCCGTCTTTCTACCCTTACATAGAGCATCCGACCCTCTTGGTCATATTAAACGTGGTGGTGTATCTTGCTTTTGTTCAACGCACTTTTACATATACATCATTCTTTTTTACATATACATCATGCCTAATTTTTTAAACTTATGTTTTAGTCCCCTTTAACTTGGAATAAGAAGCGACAACTTTGACTTTTGAGACTTGGTTATTTAGCAGTTATGTTACAGAATTAGAAAAGGAAACAATGATCAGTGTAACAGTTTAACAATTAACCCATGGGGCAGTGCTTATTTGTCCCCACCTTGACCTAGCCACCTTTTTTTTATAAAGCTCATATTATTAATTATCAGAAGTCGACATGAGGTCGGAAGATCCAATATCTGCTAAATATTCTGGAAATGAATCCACCCACACGCGTGTTGAATAATCCGGAGGCATATAATAGGCTATACTCAGAGCAGCTACTTTACCACTACGTTTAACGAAGCTAAATCTTATATTATCGATACGATTAGCAGGGCTTCAGCTATCTTCTACAATGTTACCCAAGTAACTTGCTGGAATTTTATGAGAATTGAGAAGCTTTATGAGTTGCAGCGAATCCGAATACAGCACTACCCAGCTAATACCCATTTGCCATGGCATCAAGAAGCCATTAGCAGCCGCTTTTGCCTCCGCTATTCCAGCATCCCAGCTCCACCTCACTTGTTTCACCGATACCGAACAATACCCATCTGCTATGCATTACTTGTCCCCGCTCACTTTCGTTCCCACAATTTAATTGTGCTAACTTCATTTTTGTGGAGAAAATATTCTTGGCTACTCTGATAAATATATTAGTGGGGTGGTTAGATTAAACAAAAGCTGAGTAATAAACAAATGTGGAGTATATTTATGTATTCATTTGCTTATATGAGTATTGTATCTTTCTAGGAAAAAGGAGAAATTGGTATTGATTCTTCTTTGGCCAAAAGCCCAGAATCTGATTCCTCCCTTACCGTTATCTCTTACCAGTATGTTTACATTCCTGTCACGTATCCGTTAGCTTTTCAATGGATCGTTATAGGAGTTTTCCTCTCCAATGATACTAATGTTACTCCTTCCGTAATATGATATTCTTCCCAAGTTCCCATTAGTCTTACACGTTTTATAAGATGACACATGAAGCGTATTTTTTTCCATCTGTATATTACTTTATTTAGAACAAAAAAAATATAATTTTTTTTGTGGCCTCGACCTATTTACACTCAGAGTTTCAAACTTTAACCTCAAAAACTCATATGGGAAGAACATTGTACTGAAGAAAGTACTATACTATTGTACATGCATTTGGATTTTCATCACTGAACACAGAAGTAACATTCCGGTCACTGATATTGCTATACTCATACGAGTCCATATCGGAGTAGTTAGTCCGATTGTTTGAGGTGTATCTTGGTGGTGATTGTACATAGTGGTATTCTGTAATGGATGGAGCTGGTCTGTACGTATTGTAACTATGAGTTGCGTATACTGATTGAGGTGGTTGCTCATGATGAATGGCTTGAGGAGGCGGTTCATGATAAGCAACTGTTTGTGGAGGTGGCTCAGAATAATGGCCTCCAGGTGGTCGTAGTAGTTCACGATAAGCATTTGGAGGTGGTAGGTCATGGTATGGAGGTTGAGATAGTGAGTGGCGATGAATAGTTCGGGCTTGTGGGTCGTCGTATATTGGCTGATACTGCTGATGGTAACCAAATACACTCGGTGATTCATGATAATCACGCATGGGTCGTTCATAATAGCCAGAATCATGTGGGGCTGCGTGGTAAACATGTTGATTTGGTGGCCCGTGTCTAAAATTGGGCCCATTGTGACTGCTCCATCGTTCATCATAACTCTGACCATACCCATTTCCTTGTCGATATCCATATCTGTGACCATATTCCGGTGGGCTGTGGTTAGGAATTGGAGTTTGTGATGGCGGGATTGGTTGCATATCAGCTTGTCCGAGTGGAGGGTTTGACTCTGGCTCTTGACCTTGACATGGTGAGTTTTCCTGCTGATAAGGTGGAGGTGGCTGGTCTGTGGGTGGCTCTGGTGGTGGAAGGAGATGAGCTTCTTGTGCTTGTGGTGGTTCTAGAGGTTCACATTGTCCCGCTTCTTGTCCTGGAGCTCCTCCTTCTGGCGGTGGAGCTCCTGCATCTGGTGGTGGTGGTGTTGGCTGAAAATCTGGGTCTGGTACTTCTGTATGAGAACATAATGTTGCAACTTTTCTAACTTTCTTTATCGCTTTCATGATTATTTCAGGATCTGCCCTTCCGATGATCGTTAGCTTTTGCTGCGGGAAGTTGATGTGGAAATCATATATCCCTGCTGGTAATAATTAGAATTATTAGTATTTTTATAAATTTTGGGTGCTATATTATAGTATTTAAGAAATTTGTAGCTTTAGACATTAATTATAAACTTGCCATTTATCCCATTGACAGCCTTCTTGATCTTCTGCACACATCCATTGCAGTCCATGCGTACATGTATCTCGGTGATTCGAGGTCTCTGCATTTTTATGGCAGGAAAACTGAGAAAAACTTAGAAACACTGTTTGGGTATTTAGACCATAGTATTAAAACTAGGTATGAGACTTAATTTCAGGCGTTCCGCCATAAATACGACCAATATCGACTGAATATGCAGTCGTAGGAACCTTAAAAACTTCTACTGTATAACTTAGTTAGGATATTGTGTCATATCTCAATTTAATACCATTAATTAGACGAAACATGAGGGGATTCGGTTAGAGAGCCTTACCTCGAATTCGTGAGCCATTTGGAGGAAGTAAGACTAGAAAGGCCAAAAACTGGGCTTTTGGGTGTGCAACTTTGGGAAAGAATAGATGACATTATATATGTATTTGAGGAGGGAATATTTGAAACGTAAAAGAGGTAGGACATGAAAGATTGAAAGGAATATCTTTATGAGTGGATGGTGGTTTTGGAAAAAAAAAAGTTAAACAGGGAAAGTTTTACATTTGCTTCAATGGTTTGGTTTCAGAAATTTAGAGGTCACTATCTAACATTAAAGAGAGGAGAGGAGGATTGGTAGGGATGAAAAAGGTTTGCCTTTATTTTATTAGGATACTTTAACATGTTAAGCAACTCTTATTCCGATGGACGGCCAACTTCGCCCGAAGCAATGTGTACGGTTACGACTACCACACTTATTTAGGAAAGTACTACTTTTTAAGGTCCGTTGACATGAATTACTCTTTGGAGTCGCCTATTAAAAGAATGATTGAGAGAGATCAAGCGCTGATCATATTTTGGTTAAAGTGGCTCTTACAGAGATTAAGGATGTCCACTCCTGAAGTATATATCAGAAGGAAAAACGCTTTCAGATTGCATAGCTGGAGACTGGAGTTATGGGGTATGCCTTAGTTAGAAAGTTGATGTTTTTAGGAGGTTTTGGGGTTTTTGAGTGTGGCGGTTATAAGGTGGTGGTGGGTGTTTTGTTTGAGGGAGGGGGTTGTTGGCGGAGAATAGGTGTGATTGGGAAGGGGGCCCCGGCGACGGGAATGATGTCGCTGAGGGCAGTTTGTGCTGGGCAGTGGTGGTGATAGCAGTAGTTTAGAGACTAGGCGTGGTTGGAATATTCCCTTTCAGAGTGTAACCAAACATGAAACAATATTAGCGGTAATCCGTTTCCGTTCCCCTCCATACCCTTTTCTTATTCCTTTCTCGTACCCTTAGACAAACCAAACGCTCCCTTAATTTCAAGGTTTTAGAGTATTCATCCTCAAAATACCTTTTAGTATAGAACGCGTGAAAGCGACAAGCAAGATAATTATAAATGGAAAGGGTATTTGTGGGCTAAAGACACTTTTTTTTGTTGGAGCATTCAGAAGAGTCGTGAAAAAATGTTCACTTTATGTGAGTGTTTGAAGTAGATTTTTGGAGGGAAGGGTAAGGGAAGATAATAGAGGCTTGTAATTTACTTTATTCGGTTTGCAAAATAAGGGTGGAGGGCTTTAGAGGGGAAAACAGATGTCTCAGCTTCTCTCCATTGTCCCCCTCCCTTCGCTCCTCCCTTTCACTCTTTTTTTTTTTATCCAAACAAGCCCTAAATGTTGTTTTAGTTTTCGAGAGAGCAAAACTAATTAAAGGCGATCAACTGATCATGGACTACGCTATTGTTGGCTTCAGGGAATTGATTAATTTTAGATTTTTAGAGCATGTACTATTATGCTAAACAAATACCTGTTCTAGATTTTGCACAAATATGAAATATTGATCCTCTTTGGCGTGTCCTTAGGCCTCATCAATAATTTATGTATGCAGGACTATGTGGCATTTGGTGCGTCTTTAGTTTTAAACTTTGGTGCAGATTACTTATTTTGAAAAGAACATAGTATTGACTATTGATCATCATATATCTCAAGTTCTTAACTGAGGCACAAAATTGTGAGGATGAGATAAAATACTAGCCATCCCCGGACACAAATACTCTTGTCCATTTCTGCATGAATACTTTTTGGTATCGGTGGTTTGGTCGTCCTGTTTAGGACGTTCAGGGTGTTCGCCACCTCCTCTTGGGCCTTCGTCATTTAGCTTCTACTACCCTTCTCTTCAAATTCCTACACTTACTCATGGTCATGTCTGATGGGTCTAAGGATGCACCTCTTTGAATACACAAATTCTCATATTTAAGACATGACACTTTTCGTCACAAACTGAAGACAAGTCGAATGTCACAATTTTAACAATAAATGTGACCATCTGTTATAGCTTAGACAATTGTTCTAGTTACATTTCATCTTAAATGTAATTTATTCCATTTTCAACTTGGGACAAAATGTGACTCTTTTTCAACCAGACTTATTGCTTTGTATATAGAAGTTACTATTGACGATCTACTCCACAAATGTGTGACGCAAAAAAGTTGGAAAGATATCGATCATATTCCGTGACATTTCACATTTGTGAGTATTGAAGATGTTATTTTTCCAGGAGACAAATTCCAAGAACACAAAAAAGGCAGAAAAATGATTCATTTCCATAAAGAGCTGCACGTGCTAATAACCTGAAAGTCCATTCCACATAGATGAATATGCCTCGTTGTGTTATTTTAATTTATGGTTAATAAAGGTAAGATTCTCTAAACGAGCTACTTATCTTCTTTATTTATTGCACGACCAAATATTCGATTATTGAATTTTAGTGCAAACAGTAGTTTGTTTTATATTTTTTCTATTTATTAATTGTAGAGTTTTTGTTGTTCATATTTTCAATGGAGTCAAAGACTTGATAACTCTTTGGTTCCGTATGATAATGGAATAAATTTAAATGGCTCACTAAAATAGTTGTGTTTTTTTGCTCTTGTGAAGTAGTGGCCCTTCGTTTCTTGCTTTTGTGAAGTAGCTAGCGTCTTAATGTAGTTCTTGACGCAATATTCATCTTGATCATTTGGAAACAATGTTGTATGCATAAACTTTTGGTGTTGCGTAAAAAGTCTCGATGGCATTTTAACATTAACGACTCAGGTCATGGTTCTAACTCTCAGATATGTCATAACTCTTTGATAAGTCATAACTCGTCACCAAGTAGTAATTACTTGGTGAAGAGTTATGTGAGGACTCTATACACCTCAATGGAGGTGATGATTGGTCAATCTCTTTTTTATGGGAACTCGAGTTACACCAGTTGAGTTTTACCTCCCAATGGCCTGGGTAACCTATCATTAATTGGAATCCTCTCTATTTTTTCAGCCTCTATTTCCTTCCATTACCTCCTAATAACCTAAATTTTGGCCTGAAATGTTCTTACGGCTAATTATCTTATCTGGTGATGTGATCTGAAGATTGAATAATAATTTAATATTGTTGTATTAGACGGAGTATAAGGAAATCGAGAGAAAAAGGAATAGAGACGATCCATCACTCATAGAATTATAGAAACATGGGTTTATAAAATGTACTTCATTTGATACTTTTGTAAACCTTCTACTGCACCGTTGGTTGTTTCAAAGGGAGAGTATATCCCATAAGAATAATGCGTCGAACAGAAAGTAAATGACAAATCTCCAAAAACATTGAGACAAGAAGCCAAGAGGTCTCTATCAATCTAAATGAGTAATCTTGTGTTCTCTTGAACTTGTTCTTGTCCATTGTCCCACTACTCGTGTTCGACATCGGCACTTATCCCCTCGACTTATATTACACCTACCGCTCTTTGTTTCATTTCGTCTCTCACTGTGTGATCTATCAAGTATTTGTTTGTCGAACTTAAGTTAGTGTGAATGGTAATATTACAGCGGTAAAAATCGATATTACAAAGGATGGTATTTAAACTTTGATTCAAATTTTCTTTACATTAAAAATTACATCGTGGTTTCCTTTCCTTAATAAAATATATTTCGTATTTCATTCGGAAGAATCAGTTATCCTCCTACGAAGGCCATGACTTGAGAAAACCATATTAGACAGTTTCGAGTTCATTTGACTTTCGAAAGTCATTTGTATTACATGTTTGTGATGGTGGTGTATTGACAGTTAGAGTATACACCGATCTTGTGATTCCAACCATCGTTTTAAACTTTTGCTTAAGATGGTTTATTGACATGGTATCAGAGCTAGTGTGACCAAAAGATTACTGGTTCGAATTCAACTCCCCTTAATTCAAAAGTGTAATATTAGCACCAGGTATGGAGAGGCATGTAGTTGCATCGAAACTTTAATCCTAAAGGGCATTCGTGTGAGGAGCATGTTAGAGTATAAACCGATCTTGAGACTCCAACCATCAACGTAATGCCTGGAATCGTCAAGATAATGAACTGCAGCACATAAGTTGTTGGATAAGACATAAGGGGACGACCCATTGAAATAATCAAATACTATTAAGGATAGCATTTAACGAAATTCTGAAACATGGATTTTGGATAAATAAATACGTTTACAGGCTTACACCATGTGGACGTTGTTTCTTCTTATCTCATTTGTGTCTGCCTTGGGCCAGTTATGTAAACGAAATGTAACGTGCCATGGGAGCATGGGACTGTCATCTCAACTTGTAAAGCTGTTGTTATCGACTCTTAGATCAATTGGTAAGGGACTATTCTACTTCAATTAGAGGTCGTAAGTTTAGCCCTTAGTATGCAATGGTTTAAAAATTTATGAGCGAGAGTGTTACCGCCTTAATGGTCATACCATGAATCTAGTTCAAATTCGAACTAAACTGGATGATTTAAGCAAAAAGAAAAAAAGTAAAACTACTCGAGTTAGCTTGATAAGGAGAAATAAGTTTCAAACCTAGAGATGTGTTATTCCCTTCATCTTGATCATTTGTTTACCTTTAATTTTGGCACAAAGAATCAAAGACGAAGGAAAGGGGAGCATGCCAATTGCGAGTCAAATAACAATTTACTTGGATAGCTTATTCTAGGTTTTGGCTAGTCGATACCTCATAGACATTTTGTGACTCCAGTATTGCTAAATTGCGCCTCTATATTATTTGTTATGCCCCAAAAAAAATATGGTAATAAACTACTACCTTTTCTCAAACATTCATGTACTACTTCTCACACTCTGTCAATTATCAATAACTTAATATAAATAAATAAAAAACTTATATTATCAATAGATTAACGTTTTAATTAGCGATACAATTAACGAAAAGAGTAATGAGTTTTTGAATATGTTATGTTACTAAACGGTAATTGATAAAAATAATTGATTTAGATTAGGGCAGAAAAATAATGATTAAAATGGAAAGAAGATGTTAATATTTTATAATAACATTCACTCTTTAATGATAAAATGTTTTTAAAGTTGTAATTTTAAAAAAAATGACAGATTAACATTTTATTAGAAAATAGGGTTTTTTAAATAAGTGGTATCCATGTGTTTTTTCGAATTTACGTGGTATCCATCGTTTTTTAAAATTATCATTGCTAGTCTAAACTTAGTAAATAGTACTTAAAATAGCTAAACTACTAAAAATTAAGTTTTCAAACGGTTAAACTTTACACAAAAAATTTGTTTATGATTGAGTAAACGATATTTATGTTAAGGTGATGACAATTTTATTGTCAAACGATCAACGAAAAGTGTATAATATAAACGTTTAAAAGATGCGAATGAGTGCATTTTGGGTATTTTGCGAGATTTTTATTAAATTTAAAGTTACTACGTAGATTTTAAAAAAACGAGGAGTATTATGCAAAAAACACACGAGTGCACCATGTAAAAAACCCTTGAAAATATTATTGTAATATTTTACCGTAAAATGTACATATTTCTTGGTTTTCTTTCAAATGGAAAAATTAGTATGAAGCTACACAAATTTCATTTGTGACAGGGAGATCCTCGCAAGCTTAAAAAGGGTCTACCCTTATTCATAAAAGAGCAAGTGGGGTGGGGATTCACTTGCCCCATCTTACTCTTTATAAGGGGCACTTGACCTATCTTAAGCTTACAACGAGTCATCTAACAATGCGGTTTGTGATAACCGACTCCGTGATAGGACCCAGTAGAATCAGCTGACAGTTTATTCAAAGCAGGTGGCCAGGTAGAGTGACACGTGTAAGAATCAGAACCAAAGATGATAAATGAAATGATGAAGAATCATGAGTCACATTTTTTCCAAACACCCAAATAATTTAAATAAAATAAAATTGTGTGGACGTAGTGATTGTGTCAGTGTGTCACTCACCGCGTCGTTTCGCCTCCTACTTCTCTTCATTACTCTACTACTATTACTACTACTACTCTCTTCTCTTCTCTTCTCTTCATCTTCACTGGTAAAAAAAACATAACAAGAAAAAAGTGCGTAAATCAAAAATTAAAAAAATCCCCAAATTTGAAACCCTAGAAACCGAAACTAAAACCCTAGAAAACACAATCTAAGATCTAATTGACGAAATTTCTCGATTGATTGAGTTTATCTGGTCTATTGAAATGTCGACGGCGTCGTTTAGTCGGAGTAAAAGTGGTGATCGATTTTACAATCCACCTGCTCGCCGACAACAATTATTGAAGCAAAATCAACATCATCATCATCATCATCATCAACAACAAGATGAAACAGAATTAATTAGGAAAGAGAAACTGCAAAATCAACAATTTAATTGGAATAATCCGAATCATCGCCGGATAAAGTCGCCGTCGCCGTCTACGGCGGTGAAAGGGAAGGCGGTGGAGCAACGGACTGAGTTAGATGATGAGTGTGTTAGTATGAGGCCGACGATTGCGACACCAGGAGTGGCATCGTCGTCCTCCTCATCGTTGTCGAATTCGATGAATTCGACGAATCTTGATCGGTTCTTGGAGTATACTACTCCTTCGGTTCCGGCGCAGTACTTCTCCAAGGTATTTTCTTTAATTTGCTGTCTTACATTTTTTTAGTTTTTGCATTTTAATTTACCCTGTTTTTTTGTACGGAACTGAACTGAAATTAAGTCAAATAGTTATCGACTTCTACGGATTAATGGATAGATATTAGATAGGAGTAAATTTTATGGGATAGTACTCAGTATTGAATTAGTTGAATGTGTTTATATATCCATATAGTAAAGTTAGGCCCCGTTCTTTTAGACTGAAACTACATCGACTGAACTGAAGAACAAAAGCAAACTGAACTTAATTGAAATAAGTCAAAAAGAACAGGGTTGTATCTGAGTTTATATTTTAGTGTGAATGAATCTAATTTGGGTGGTAGATAGGTGGGAATGTTGGTTGGTAGAAAAAAAAAGTCGAATGTATTGTTCAAAAAGAGCAAATTTTATAGGATGTAGTGATGAGGTGTATTGTTAGAGACATTTATATTGCTACAAACGTTTAGATAATGAGGTGTATTGTTAGCAATGTAAATTTTACTGATTTTTTCCAATGTAGACAAGCATGAAGGGATGGCAAACACAGGAGGATGAGTTTCGGCCGTACTTTGTGCTTGGTGATGTTTGGGAGTCGTTTAAGGAATGGAGTGCATATGGGGCTGGAGTGCCTCTCTTGTTAAATGGCAGCGATTCCGTTGTGCAGTATTATGTCCCTTATTTGTCTGGCATTCAATTGTACATTGACCCATCCAAGCCCTCCCCTAAAACCAGGTTAGCTATTTTGAATTATTGCTTTCGATTCCGTTTTCATACTTTGGTGTAGTGGTTTGCTTTCCCTCTTGCTGCCCTTGTTTTTCATTTTGTGCTTTCTTATCTGATGCTGATGGTGCGGAGTAATTCTTTAGGCAACTCTGTAGGAACATTGACCATGATTGATCCAGGTGTATATAGAAATTGAAGTACAAATTATATATCTCATTTTGTTTTATTCCCGTATTCTCGCTTACAGGCTTACCACATGACTTAACTAAAGGATCTTCATCTCTTTAGGTTATGGTTAGTAAAAAACGAACGAGGTACTTTAGTTATGATTAACTTCTGGTTTGAAGGCAATGACTTTGTTACTCCTCTACATTTCCCCTTTTAGTTTTGCAATGAACCGTTGGTCACAATTGACATAGCTTAACTACGGTAGTATAATGAGTTTAATAAAAAATATAGGAACTTCACCTTCTAGTAGGAGATTCAGTAATTGGTACTTGGTAGTCTGGACAATGGGGAGATGTATCATGATGTATACCATTTTGGCCCACTTAAGTATTACGTGTATTCTAATTTGTTGATTTGTGATGGACTTTGGCCCATAGTGGGGAGTGGGGACTCTAGTTCTGGACTTCTAGGTTCATTCACAACATGGGAAATTTCAGTTCTAGGTTAGGGTTATTTAATAAGAATAATTCAAACAATTGGTCACCTTCTCAAAATACTCCAAATTTTAATTTAACTCACAATAAACCATACCGTTGACACCCCCCCTCCTGTATTACACTCGGTAGGCGCCTATTGGTTTAACAAGTCACTTCCCCTCACTCTCCTTACAAATCCACCCATGAACCACCCTACCCTTATTGTCAGTATTACCAACTCCACAACCAATCCATCTACCTATAACCACATATGCCCAACTCACGAACCATCTACGTCCTTCTCAACACCATGATAACGAAACCACCCCACGACCTCCCAAACCTAAAATGAGCATTTACTCCCAAATTGTTTTGGAGATCTAGGGATCTGGAAAATTACCTTCAGTGTTGATGGAGGGGAAAGGAGAAGGCGATCATTACCCGACAACCTAACCGAAACTCGCCACCACTCCTCACAAACCTATCACCAAAGACCACCTTCCGAAGTACATCAACAGCCAAACCGAGCAAATTCCGCACCACCGCTGCATCTGCAACGACAATACAGCGTCGATGACACGTCGCATAGAAGTACAATGTATTGGACAACGGTGGCGGAGGAAACGATGTAGCAAAGCAAGGGAATGTGGTCGAGCACGGTGGCGACGAGGTCGGAAGGGAATGGTAGTGGAGATTCGTATGCTTTAAGGAAGTTGATATGGCGGGAAAATTGGTGTTCGAGGTTGAGGAATACCAGTGGTTTGATTAGGATTATTTTTGGGAGTGATGAAGACGGTGGAGCTTCCATGGTGGTTAGTAATTGGTGTTTTGGTTTTATGGGCAGAATATGGCCGCGGTGGTGAATGGTGGTTGAGAATGGTGTAAATGGGCAGTAGGTGGCGAGTATGGCGTGGGTTATACTTATAGTTGATGAATGGAGAAAGGTGGAATGATGGTGGTTGGGAGGGTGATGTATTTGTGGTTACGAGATCAATTGGCTTTTCAACCTGATTTTACAGTAATGACCCGAATATAGTACGAAAAAGGGGATCGATTGTATGATTTGAGTTAAATTAAAGTTCGTAGTGTTTTGGAAGGCGACTAATAGTTTGAATGATTCTTATCATATAACCCTCTTAAGTTATTGACACAGAATGATGTCTAAAGTCGAAACATAAAAAACGCAGCAGTTTATACTGGGATTAATAACCCGTATGTTTGATGCTTATTGCAAGCTTGCATCCGGAGGATTTAAAAGAGTAGTAATTTGGCTGGGTTGGGACATTAATGAGAGATATAGACATTGTTAATTTTCATGCGTATTGCTCATAGGTATTATATGTTGAAGTAACACAGACAAGAAAAATGGTTCTCGTAGAGGTCTACGCCCCTGATTGCTTCTTAGTATGTGGATCTGTAATGCTTTTGCCGTCTCTGTTTATTTCCTTGGTGTTGGGGAAGGTTTAAAGTCTTGGCTATCCCTGCTGATTGGCGTTCACCTGGTTTAGGTATTACTTCAATTAGCCCTTATGAGGGTGCAGAATATATTTTATAGTAAAAGCCTAGTGCTAAGCCTGGATAGAATAGGGATATGGGAGGAGAGTTGCAAACTTCCAAAGGATCTCTGGCATTGTCTTGTTATTGCAATTTGTCTTATTTGATTAGTTTTTGTTTATATTTTGTTTATTTTCTTTAGATCTCTTAATTTTTGTTCTTTGCTGACATTTTGTATTGCATTTTCCTATTAATTTTCCTTCATCTGTATATCTCTTATGGAGGATTCAAATCTCTTATTATTTCTAATTCAAAACATGTTCATTTTACTAACATGATTTCTCTTCTTTCCAATTTCTGATGGTTTTCTCACCTCACATTGACCGCTCCATACGCCGAATCAGGTTACAGTAGAATAGCTACTTCTGACTTCAAAATCATTTCTGTTCTAGGGTTTTGTTGGTGTTGACAAAGCTTAGCCACTCTCTCTAGTGGAGATAGTAGCGTCTGTGTTTTCTTCCACTACTCTGATTCTCCTTTTCTCCGTTGTTTTTTCTGTTACTTTCAATTGTCAGTGGATTCATTGTTTTGCTTAAAGAAGGAGCTTCTCTGTGTTATGATTCCCATTGGCTGAATTGTTTAGGGGACACATTTTCAATTTTCTAATAATATCGTCTGGTGATACTTATTTGCTGGTTTGTCTCATTACAGGAGGCCTGGAGAGGAGAGTGACGAGTCATCTAGAGAACCCAGCAGTAATGGCAGCAGTGATTGTGAAGCAGAAAGAGGATTGAACTCTTATGACGTGTGGAGACCGCGGCAAGTAGCCGAGTTCAATAGTTTACAGGGTTTAGTAGCTAAACCTTTAAATGGTTCATCCAGCGATGAAGGGGAATCTTCCAGTTCAGGTGTTCTTATGTTCGAATATTTTGAGCATGATACTCCTTTTAGCCGGGAACCTTTGGCTGACAAGGTTAGTAGTTACAGCAGTTCCTCTGCTCGTGGGAGCAGTTCCTCTATCCATTTGTGCCTTATCTGTCTCACCACCTTTTTCGACACGTCACACTTTCATATTGAAAATCAGATATGTAAATTAGTTGAAGTGTGTGATGTGTCAAAAAGAAGGAGACGGGACAGAGGATCTGCTTGTTTGCTCGTAATGTTATCTTGTTTGTATTATTCATTGCTCTTTTCTTTCTAACTCGTAATTTCATATAACAGATATCATTACTCGCGTCTCGTTTCCCAGGACTGAATACCTATAGGAGCTGCGATCTGTCATCATCAAGTTGGATATCTGTTGCATGGTAAGCTTTTCTAACCCTATCCAGTCGTATTCTTTTGAGTAGATGACTAGATGCCTTATATGGTTAAGTTGCCGAAAGTCTGTAATAATTGGCACAATTTTTAATATAGGATATCTTGAAATAACGTCAATATTCAACCATGTTAGCTTGACCCTTCATATTAGTGTACTCAAGTAGAACACTCAAGACACTCGTACGTACGTTTACACTTCATTGTAAACAGATTAACATGTTGATTTTCATGCGAGATACTTTTAAATGCGTTTGTTCATTGGGTGGCAAAGAGCGGAGAGGGAGATGGGAGGTTTCGAGGAGATTAAAGATTTCTAAGTTGACATCAGTCACTAAACTAAAATCAAAAGTTTTGATCGAGTAGAGTAGAAAGAAGACTCACTACTTAATTTGAAGGTGAAACCCCTTGCCAGCCAATTCTTTGTTCAGGCTGTTGCTTTTGTTTTGGGAGGAGGCGGGTGCTGTCCTTGGTGTTAAGACGTGTCTAGACTCTAGAGGACCCTGACGCTGTTTTCGTTTTGACTTTTTGTTTGAATAAAGGTATCCAATCTACAGAATACCTACAGGTCCAACCCTCCAGAACTTGGATTCGTGCTTTTTGACATTTCATTCCTTATCAACTCCTATTAGCGGTATGTCTCTCACCGTTCTCTACTTGAAAAAGCTCAACACAATCAATTTTGTAACTAATGCTTAACTTTTTTCCTCTTGTTTACAGAGGGAAGGAATGAATGGCAATGTCACTTTACTTCGCCCCCAAGCAAAGTCTCAAACTGCTTGCCACTGCCAATATTTGGAATGGCATGTTACAAATTCAAAATCTCGATGTGGGATCAAAACGGAGGTGATGAATCTCCAAAAGCCAACTCACTGATGCAAGCTGCTGATGAGTGGCTCCGGCATCTTAATGTCAATCATCCAGATTTCCGGTTCTTTGCTTCTCATAACTACTATTGGAGATAATGAGAAAGGTTATCCGCTGGCTTTTGTTTATTTTGAAGCAGCCCGACTCGCAATATGTCCTTGCCTCCTCCCTCAAATATGTACTTTGTTTTATATTTTTCGTTTTTTATGAGGAATTTTTTAGAGGTGATTTGTTGGTTCTTGCGGAGAGGATGTCGTGTTATTTGGTAAATAACTCAGTTAGCCAGATTTTACCCTTGTGAAATATGTAACAGTTTACGATGAAAGGATTCCTGTGAGATGTGAATCCATAAGCCTATTAATATGCATGGGCTTTTGTTTGGCAAGGTATGAGTGGATTTTTTTAACTGTAACGATATTAGTAGCAAAAAATCAGTATTTTAGCAAATACAAGGCTTGCGTCCCTCGCGTATCTTGATATTCAATTGGTATTTTGAGCTTTTAAACAACGGTTGTCAATGTCTCCGTGGTGCTCAAACTGGTTTGTTGCAGTTGGGTCCTTGTCGAAAACACAGGTTCACAATGCCCCTGTAATTAGTGTGGCTATCGCACATATGATGTGATTAACTACGTATACCCGTAAGTCTCAACAAGCCCAAATAATTGTCAAATGTGAAACGCTGAATGGGCAAGCCCCTCAACAAGTCGAGATCAAAGCCAAATGAGAAAACACAAAACGCTGAACAAGAGACTTTGATTTAGAGACCATTTGTTATCGTATCTACATGTGCTCAAATTGCTTTGTTGCAATCGGGTCCTCGTAGAGACAGTGTAATGAGTGTCACAAGTCGAGAACATCCTAAGACAAGGGAACACAAAGTGATGACAAGGAATCGATGATTTAGAAACCATCTGCTGTTGCATTTAAATTTTTATAAATTTGCTAAAATTTCCTTGTGAAAACAGATAGATTCATGACTCTCCTGTAATAAGCGTGTAAACGCAAGTTTGCCATAGTAGGTTTTATATAAAACCTCATTTTACAGGTTAAGCATACACAGATCAGCAAACACAAAATATGAAGAGGAGACATCGATTCAGAAACCATATATTATTGCATCATGTTATTGCATCCAAGTGTGTACTTAGACACGGCTATATACAACGAGCAGTATAACATTACAGGGATAGCAGAGGTATTCTCCCATTCCTTCTCTGAGCAAAGCTTTAGCAATATTCCCATTCGTTCTCTCAAGCCATTGTCACAATTACTTGTCTTGATTTCCCCTTTCTTTGGAAGCTAACATTTTGGGCATTTCAATGCTTCGGGTTCATAAAATGTCATCCAGCATCATGGAGAGGAGCAAGTCTTGAACAAATTCACACTTCCTGGCCTCCTCTTCATGGTCCTTGTCAGAAAGTGCAGGCTGACGGGGACTGTTCCAGACGGATGCAAACATCAGATCAGTTCAAGCCTTGGAGAATCAAATTTACCTCTAATTTAACAACTGTCATGAAAATTTTCAAACATAGTTTTGGTAATTTTGCTATATACTCTGTAAGTATTACTGTGAGAAAACATTATAATAATTTAGTAATCAAAGACCCAATCAGCTTGTATTGATAGTTCTTGAATTTGCTCTATGACCACCCCTCTACCCCCTTCTGTAGAAGAAGCGGAAAAGTAACTTCACCTTTCTGAGCTCTTTTCCACTGCCGCTGCTGGAATTGAGCATGTTGCCTCGGAAGAATGTGGTTCTTCCTTCCTGACATCATTTGCAGTGTTCGAATTATATATAAAGGATGACAATAGAGGATCGGGATCTGGATTTGACGAGGAACGCATAAAGGAAGATCCCCTAAAGAGAGATTGCTGATTTCCTTCTTGCAATTGCTTTCTCAGTATGTCGAACATTGAATTTGGTGCACCTCTGTGCAATCTCCTCTTTCGTTGAACGTGATAGTACAGTCAAGGAAATATGACAAACTGTATATTAGCATGTTCGGAAAGGGTAACTACTGGATTGACATGGAAAATATCATAATGCAACAAGTAATTTACCCTGAAGTTTTGCTCGCTAGTAACACTTTTGTCAAAGTAAACAAGTAACCATAAGATATGAAGAAGACGTTGCCATCAAGTTTCAGTTGACGTAAACATATACGGAATACACAAACAAAGATGAGCAAGATTAAAAGAAAATCTCCACTGTCGAAAGACTCAAACCATACTAAAGCAGCTAAAAGTATAATCTGCCAATGCAGGACCGGGCCTGAGAGCTAAGAAATACAGGAAAATGTTTAGATGCTAAAATCCGAGGTCATCAAAATTGGATACAACTCCATGCGTACCATAAGAAAAGCAGGCTGTGAAAGAGTCGTGGGTTAACCAATACGTAAAGAGCTAGGGAATACATAAGGAGGACTTAAAGAGCTTGCTCCTCATTTACTGTCTAGAGTCTAGACTGCAAGTACATGGTTTTTGCTGACTCAAGAAACCATTTACAGGATAGGCCGTGCTACAAAGTGATTTAATGTTCTTAAAACAAACAAGGAGACAAAACAAAATAATACACAATCAGCATAATTAGAATATGAAAAGAGAAAGGATATTTTTAATATATTCCCATGTTGAGTTGTGACATGGCCAACCATGTCTATCCCTACTCTCTTCACACATATAGGACAAACCTGCAAACACAACATTGAAGCATATAAATTATTCAAGTCAGCAAAAAACTAAGCTTGCGTAAAGGTAAACCACTCGTAAAATTCTTCATAAAAATATCCAAGATGATGAAAGACAAATGAATATTTGAAGCTGTAATCAATAATCAGCCCCTTTTAACCGCTCCAGCTATTCAAAACGTTTCAAAGCTCTGACAAAACTGACATTTTAACCAAACAAAGGATCCCCACGTGATCATGATAATAAGCACGCTACCTTAGATCCTGCATAGAACCGAAAATTCTAACTATTGGATCCCCATCTTGTTAGTTGTATGTTAGAAAATGATCTTCAGAATTTTAACGCACTTCATTTTCACCTTTGTTTTATTACACAAATTCCACCATCAAAGCCGCAAGCCTATCAAAAAGTGACTATGTTCAAGTACAGGGTAATAGGCTTGGATCAGTTGGATGAGATATGTTAGGTCTGGCGTACACTTTCTGAAGTGTAAGCCCGTTCCGTTTCTAGCTCAAGCCCTTGAATGATCACCTATAATAATTACTTGATGACTAGAAGATGAGCTTTTGGTTCAGCAGTCTAGCCGTCTAGGCGTGTATGTATCCACTATGTTGTTACCACAAGGAAAAATGGCATGAAAAACCATAATATTGATCAATATTGGATCGTATGTGATGAAAAAATAGTCAATGTGTACCAAGAGGATGCACCTCACATAAGTTTCAAACAATTTTGCTACATATCCAGAAGTCATTCAAATCTTATAATATAACCTCCAAGTTCATCCATTTTTTACCATCCTGAACGACTGTTTCAGAATTGATACGAGACTTTCAACACCGACCCATAATCCCCATTGGACTACTTCTAAAGCACATGAGTGCCTGATTTAACCGCTTCTCAGTTTTCCGCCTCATCTTGTCTATACCACAGGGGAGAACAACAATGATGTAGGTACTGGACAGTTAAACGTATAAACAAGCTTCAAATAATAGTACAACTCAACCAAACACGACAAAACCAAAACACACTCGTGCAAGTATAATAAGCTACTACTGGCTGTACAAAAATAAACCTGAATAACCAAAGACGACTTAGGTGCTACAGATGACGAGATAATTACCCCATTTTTCAATTCTACTTGATGCTCTTCATCCATATGGCAAAACAGTCCAACAACATCAAAATCTTCAGCACAAAATGGACATGAAAACTCTTGCTTGTACTCATCATCGACCTCTAAATCATCTCCCAAATACACATCTGTTTCAGGGTTAAAAAAGGTCTTAAATTAACATCAACTTTTACTTTTCACAAGCATGCCCATAAAATCCTATCGGTACCATGACTACCCATCATTTTAATACTACTTCCTCTATTCCCTTTATGTTTCGAGAAATTTGTAAGCCGTATCTAATCAAATGGAACGAAGGAAGTACTTCACAACAAAATAACAGCAAAGATCGCGTCTTTCTTGAAATGGGTTTCCAAACTAAGAAATTTGAAATACGCTAAAGTTCATCATTTCTACAATCTTCATCTACACATACAAAACCCATAATCACTTCACAAATTTTTAAAAAGAAAAAACAAAAAAAAACTATCAAGATAAGTTTTTTATCAGGTGGGTATCACAAATTTAACCATTAATTCAATTTACTGTTACATTTCAATTAAAAGAAACCGTATTAAAAGTTACTCTCTCCGTCTCAATCATTTATTTATATTTGATAAAAATATCTTTACAAATAAAAAGTAAATAAATACTAAAGGTAAACAAATGACGGAAACGGAGAAATTAACAAGAAAATTAGACAAGAGGAAACAAACCAGATCGTAGTTGATATCGCCTGAAAGAAGATGAAGAGAAGTTTGAGCTCCATGGATCACCACCTTCCATTTTATTATTTATTAATAAAAGATTACTATGAAATGATAATGATCCTTGAATCCCAGAAAGTTAAACGTCAAATTTCAGGTGAAAAATCAACAGAAATTGGTTTGGTGATTGATAGAAAACCCTAATTAGAAATGAAGAAATTAGGGTTTGGGTGAAATTGGGGTTGAATGATGTGCGAGGAATAGAGAGGGAAGAGAGCTGACTGCTGACAGACACCTCACTCTACCGACCTTTCCCTCCTAACACTTACTCCTTAATATACACCCATTCCGGATTACCGTAAACACAAATTATTGTATAACACGGTTTTATATATAAGAGTCGAATTATTTTGGTAATTTGCTTTGCACTTTTAATGCTGTTGCTAATTTCGACATTTGTTATTTCACAATGTTATCTGTTTTAAGCTTAAGACGAAAAATAACCGTCTTAATGGGTATTATTTAATATTTATATTAGTGTCCCCGGTTGGAATGAGAAGCCTTTGTCAACACGTCTTTGTAAATTGTACAAGTAATTATTATAGATTTCACAATTATAGTACAATAGTACGTAAATGATATGAATACGTATAGACTTTAGTTGCATGAATGTGTTTTGAATTTTGATTCATTGTACCGTTGATGGACCACAAAGATTGAGCTATAAACTGATTACTGAGTATAATATTAGTGATTATTATTGGAACTAAATTCATTGCAATTGAACATAAAAAAATATATTTGTGTCTATTGCAAACCTTGTAAGTTATCAACTCTGTGTCTGTGTATATTATTAAGAAATAGGAGTAGGAGTGTTAGAATTCTGTTAATATGTTTACAAGTTAAATAGTACTATTTCCGATTTTGAAAATGCTCAAGGATTAAGGTTCATTATTGAGTGATGGGTCTCACTAATAAAGTAGGGTGATTTGACAAGCAAAAACAATTTAAGATGACAATGAGGAGTTATAAATAAGCTAAAACAGAATATAAGGCATTTCATGAGAAATTGGGAAGTAGTTGGATAAAATGTTATTTGATTTTGGATAAAATGTTATTTGATTTTGGATAAAATGTAGTCGCGTACTCGCGTGCATCTTTATAATTCACAGTATTTTTTAAAAATTTGTTGCGGAAAACTATTCTAACCTTCATATTTCTCCAATAGTTTACCCTCTCAATTCTCAAACAAGAGTATTATAATGAGATGCGTTTATTAACATGGACACATAATCGCATTAAGAGTCTTTTGGAATCTTACATTCTTTGAGGTATACAAAGTTACAAACTGACAATTGGCATTTATTGCTAAATGGAGTAACTTGATAATTGGATGAAAACCCAAATGCTAGGGAAAATTATACTGCTACTGTTAATGCCACAAAATACGGGGTACTTCGTACAATGCAATTCAAATCTAAGGGTAGGTTACTGTTTAATGTTCACTGTCTCACAAATATGATTGACATTAGTAATTTATTATCGACGACATAAGTATTTAGGTGGTGTGATTCAGATAACCTGAACTAGAGGTACCCACCTAAAAATACCTATCATTTGTCTGCATTCTGCAAAAAAATATCAGTACAGAATTACTTACTACTCTATTTGTCTCAGTGAATAGTTGACGCTCAACCCTATTTTATTTTGTGAGGGGAATTAAAGCAAGTGTAAACTATTGACTGAGACGGAGGGATTATACAGTAGCTAAACACCAAACAGAATCAGAAATTATATTTTTCATACTTCACATATTTATAAAAATCGACATGAAACTCGAAAAAAATAAGTATAGCAGGTTTGATGTGTATGTATACAGATATACCAATACATTACAGTAATCTAATTTGCCAGTAATCCTCATAGCACACAAATATAGTTGACTGAACCTTCTTCTCATCAGCATTTTCTATGTATGTAAATTGATCAATCATAAAAGAATGAAACGAATTAGCAGCAGCTACAAAAACCCGATTTCAATCTCGGTCACTGCTCCATAAAGATGAGTACCAGAACTGCAATAAGAGCTGTAATGAATGCAAGATGAGGCTTCTTGTATCCACTGCTCATCGGAAGTGTATCAGGAAGTGAGCATTCTTCCCCATTGAAAAACACTTTAGTCGGAAACCCATCTCGAAGTGCAATATCAATTCCATTGATACCCGCCTTAGTGAAGGAAAGAACAGACTGTTGTTTACCAGGGACCCTAGGATCTGATGGCTTTGTGCCATTCGTTTCTGCAATTAGATAATTCAGTCCTGGAAGTCCCTGCATGAATATAGTATTGTTGTTTACCTCGTCTGTCATAAGCGTGCCGTTAAACGAATACGCCTTCTCGAACCCGAGCCCTGCGTTGCCTAAATCAGCAGCAACAAACCAGTCTTGAAAGTTAACATCATCCTCCCAGTTGAACAGCGTTACTCTTGCACTCCATCCTTTGTTGAAGTCAGTAGCTACATGCCAGTTGATGCTGACGCCACAGTTGTCTGAGCAGGGTAGCGGGTTTGGGACAGGCCGGTGTTTTATGTCAGCCCAAGCTAGGGCTAATTTAGTCCGGTTATCAAATGGGACGAGTTGAGCCTCGGTTGGGAGGAACATGGCTGGGGCAGTTGTGCTACACGTTTGTCCCGTGTTTTTCGGGCAGCCACAGGCACATGTCTTACATGGGATAATGGACTCATTAAAGAAAGCAGAAAAGGAAACACAGCATTTAGGTTTAGCATCCTTAGGCTGGGTGATGTTACACACAACCTGCCAGCTGGCAAACGCGGTTGTGTTGACACGGATACCTGTCGGACCAGGGAATTCACTCGGGCTAACTCGAATAGGAGGTCCACATTTGTAATCCGGGTTGAGGAGCCCTTTGATCTGCCAGCTCTGAGGAGGGACTACAGCAGATAGATTCAAGTTTGGTGGCATTTTCTTAACGTTGATTTGGAAAGCAGAGATAGACTTGGACTTGTCCATCGCAGCTGGTAGTATAGTACCATTACGGCAACAATACGGGACCATTCCTAGAGCGGTGTCATTAGTGTACTGTAGGGGAAGGTCGATGATGGTGGGCCGCCTTTCACAATTGAGCACATTGGCGAAATCGAGCCCCGCGTAGTACTCACCTTGGGGGCCATTAATGCAGTCGTTGGCATCAATAACGTCGGGGTAGGCACCTCTCATGGTGCTGATAAACTCATCAGCCGTCCAGTCCCAGCTGAGTTGCCAGTAATCGAGATGACCAAGTGGGTTGTGATTAACCATGGTGACTAGAGCCCAATAGTTATCGGTATAAGCCTTAGTCACGTCGTACATGATGGTCAGGTCACCCTTTTGTCGA
The DNA here is from genome assembly GCA_022085475.1 of Heliosperma pusillum. NCBI lineage: Eukaryota > Viridiplantae > Streptophyta > Magnoliopsida > Caryophyllales > Caryophyllaceae > Heliosperma > Heliosperma pusillum. Next base: position 481 of record JAIUZE010006399.1, on the reverse strand, counting down.
GGTCTAAAATCATCGGCTATGCTCATGTTCGCCTTATAATCCGGGTCTCTCATACAACATGTTTCCAAGGTGAAGTTCCCTGAAATACACACAGAGACATATAAATATATAATGTAGTTATGTAACAAGATTCACATTAATCACAAAGAATCAAATTTTTTTGAAAGTCAATGCTCTGATCTTCAACTATTATTATGCAGAATCACAATTGTATCACCATTGTAATTTAATTAAGTAACGACAGTTCACAATATACTCGTATATCATCGTGACATTATCCTAGTACCTCAAACTCGAGATTATATCGTTCCCATTTTCAAAAGTGTACCATTTCCTGTAATGAACAATCAAAATACAAAGCGCCACAGATATTATTACCTAAAAGGCCATTTTTTTGGTACGAAAACAATCTAAGCATTATAATCCCAAAATCGACCACCACAATTCCACAATTATTAACACGGATCGTCCTAATGATCAA
>JAIUZE010006398.1:0-62478 GCA_022085475.1 Heliosperma pusillum | reverse complement strand
GTCCCGGCTTGGTGGGTTTATATCCAAGTCCGGGCATGGCTACCGAGTTCCACTTTGGGAATGGAGCCAGCTTAAGTACTAGCCATCTCTGCTTAGGGGGTCGCCTAGTAGAGTTTCTCATGTACGGTTATGTCATGGGACGGGGAATGGAATAGCTGTTGTCGCTAGGTCTGATCAGTCTAGGACTAGGATGTTTTCCTACCTGTGGTATAGCCTCGAGTTACAATCGACTATGGACGGTACTAAGAACTTATGCCTGTTTGTAGAAGTATAAGTCTTTCAGTTTTTTTGATGATTCTATGAGTCTTTAGAAGGTGAGATGCAAGACGGCTAAGGTTGATAGAGTTTGGATTACCGGTTGTTAACTGATTCACATGATAGTTAGTATGATTAGGGTTTGAGTGTATCAGGGCCATGTTTTAAATGTAACCTCTGAGCCAGCATACCAACTTCCCTACCTCGTGGTATAGATTGTTAATGGATTCACATGATAGCTTGCATGAGTAGCTTATCCTTCATATGCTAGGTTATATGTTAATTATTTGTTTCATAACACTAAAAGTATACCGTATATGTTAAAGCTTTGTATTTTCCATATACATCTCTTTTATGTTATTCATGTTTTATTAAACTCGACATTTCGTGGCTGGGAGAACTCGGAGTTACTCCCCACTGACTGTGGCTTCCGTGTTTATATTTTAATGCGGTTGGCAGGTTTGTGATGCATACTTGGGTACATTGACGAGCTAGCGAGTGAAGTATTACCTTGGACCTATATTCGGTTCTTAGGATTGTATTATATTATACACTCTTTTATTTCCGTATTTATACGGGAGATATGTCTCCCGTGATTGGATATTTCTTATGTATAATATTATTCCCTTTTTGTTATGAACCTTTTTATTTAAGACACCTTTGTTATGATGAATATATTTAATAGTAGGTTCCGGTTTTAAAATTTACCGATTTTCACTAAAGTGAACCTATTAGAAACGTATTCTCATCTTTTATTTATTTAAATTATTTTTTTCTTTCCGCAAATTTGAGGGTGTCACAAGTATGTATGAGTCCTAATAGGTCATTAGCACGCATTCCAACACCTTTGAAGGAAATTCGAGTCATTTTGTCGATAAGACATGATTCACACGTGCCAAATGATTCGTAAACAAATGGGGAGATAGTCCCATTCTCAATGAGCTTCTTTACACGTTTTTCATTTATGTGTCCCATACGACAGTGCCATAGATAAGTTTGATCTTTGTCACCAACCTTTACTTTCTTATTATTCACATGTAATATGTCTGTTGTTTGATCTAAGATATAAATGCCATTCATGGAAACTGCTTTGCCATAAACCATTTCATTCAAAGAGAAAATACAGCTATTGTCTTTAATTGAAAATGAAAGATGAGAGAGAAAGTTGGAGAGAGAAAGTTCCAACTTTGGGGATCTAGGGTTTTGTGCAAAGGCCAAAATCAATTTTAAATCTCATCTTTCCACATTAAATTCAGTAGTAAATAATAGACATTGGTATTATTAAACAATCTAATATTCTAGTATTTTGGTAGTTAATAACTGTTAGGATGTCTCCAAAAATTAACAAAAACAAAAATAGTGCTACGAATACTGCTCAGAGAACAAAGGAGATAGTTGGAATACAGCAGAATGTTCTTCATGCTCTTCGACAGGAACATGAAGAAGAAGGTCACACAAAAGAAGGTGTTGAGGAAGGTGGGTGGCAGCAGGTTGTCAATCGGTCAAAAAAGAGAGACAATGGTAGCAGTTCTAGTTCCAAACTGCCTACTATTAGTGAAACGGAGGTGGTGGAAACAGAAGTGATGGCAAGTGTATCGAAACCTATCTTAAAGCTTGATATTGCTGATGTCAAGGAGGAGATTGATTTTTGGTCAACGGCGGTTTATGGATATGTTATGGGTGCTAACCCCCCCAAAGGAGTATTGGAAGGGTATTTAAGGCGTGTTTGGAAGGATTATAGTATCACAAAGGTATCTTTTCTACCTAATGGTCTTTTTGTAGTTAGGTTCGCCAGTATGGAGCATTCGAGTCTTGTTTTGGCTAGAGGTATGATGTTGTTTGATGGAAAACCAGTCATTGTACGATCATGGGATCCCAATGTTAAGATTACGAAGGTCTCGGTGAAACGGGTTCCTATCTGGGTTAAGTTAGTTGGTCTGGATTTAAAGTTCTGGGGGACTAAGTGTTTGGAGAAATTGGCAGCCTTAATTGGTAAATTCATAAGCATTGATGATATTACTTCTCAAAGGACTTTCCTGGGTTATGCGCGGGTCATGGTTGAGGTGGAAATTGACCAGGAATTCCCTGATCAGATTCACTTTCATGATGAGCAAGGCAAGGATATCTGTGTTGGTATTGAGTATGATTGGTTGCCCATCATATGTAAGAGTTGTAGTGGAGTTGGACACAGTGAAAAGGTGTGTAGGAAAGGATATGTGATTCAGAAGAAGAATGTTACATATGCTGTGCAGAAACAGGTTTGGCAGAAGAAGGAGGTTCAACCCTCTGTTATTGATCCTATAGAATTCCCTGCTTTGCCTGTAAGTGGGGGACCTAAAACTATGCCTGCAGTGGGTAATAGCTCTTTGCTGACTACTCCTATTCACAGTGGTCAGACTTTGCCATTTACTCCTACTAGGATTATTTCTAAAATAACTAGGCATGAATCTAGGTTGCCTGAAGATAAGGATGTGAATTTTATGATGAGTTTTAATGCTGCTTTGTCTGGGTGCTCTGAACTGGTGGATAAAGGGGGTGGCACTGTGTCTGTGCTTCCAAATGACTAAGTTTGGAGTATGGAATATTAGGGGGCTCAATAGCATCAAGAAACAGGAAGATGTTAAATGGTTTTTGCATCATCATGATATTGAACTATTTGGCCTCCTTGAGACCAGAGTGAAACCTGGTTCTCTAAATAGTGTTATGTCTAATTTCTGTCATAATTGGTCTATTTTTCATAATGCTAGCTTTTATTCGAATGCTAGGATTTGGGTTATTTGGAAGAGTAGTAAAGTTAAGGTGGTTATGTTGGAGTGTGGTGCTCAATTTATCCACTTGCAGGTAACTGATTGTGTGACTGGTCATCTGTTTTATATAACTTTTGTGTATGGATTCAATAGGAGTGAGGAGAGGATGGAGCTTTGGGATAGTTTACATAGGTTGGCTAGGACTGAGCCTTGGTGTGTTTTGGAGGATTTTAATAATGTTCTCTATCCTAATGAGAGGATTGGGCAGGCTGTTAGAGATAGTGAAGTGATACCCTTTCAGAATGCTGTTACTTTGTGTGAACTTCAAGATATGAAATCTACTGGAGCTTTTTTCACCTGGAATAATAAGCAGAGTAGTGATAAGAGAGTGTTTAGTCGTATTGATAGAGTTCTTATTAATGATAATTGGTGTAGTAGTTGGCCTGATTATTTTGCTCACTTCTTTCCTGAAGGCTCTTTTGATCATTGCCCTTGTGTCATTGAGTATGGTGAGGTGAAGTTAACTAACAGAAGACCTTTCAAGTTCTTTAATATGTGGACAAGGTCTTCTGATTTTATGTGTATTCTGAAAGCTGGGTGGCAACAATATGTTCATGGTTCTTTTATGTTTAGAGTTGTGAAGAAAATGAAGAATATGAAGGTGCAATTTAAAAGGCTTAATAAGGAGTTATATGCTGATATTGAAAGAAATGCAGACATTGCTTTTAAAATCCTTCAGGAAAGTCAGATTATTTTGCAAGGTGATCCTGTGAATGTAAGATTTATGGATGCTGAAACTCAAGCTAGGGAAAGCTTTGTTCTGCTGGATGCTGCTCGTGAGGAATTTCTTAGTCAAAAAGCTAAGTGTTCCTGGGCTAAAGAAGGGGATACTAACTCTTCTCTGTTTCATCAGGCTATTAAACAAAGACAAATCAGGAACAAAGTGCTTATCATTGAATCTATGATGGGAGTGGTTTGTAAAGAACCAGATCATATTATTCAGGCTTTTGTGGATTTCTACAAAGATCTTTTGGGGAGTTCCAAGGGGACCTCTTGTTTTTTTCCTCATATTGTGCAGAAAGGAAGTAGGGTGGATGATGATCTTTGGGAGAGGATGTGTAGGATTCCTGGTGAAGAGGAGATTAGGAAAATTGTTTTCTCTATTCCAAATGACAAGAGTCCTGGACCTGATGGCTATACTAGTTGCTTCTTTAAAGCTGGTTGGGAGGTGTTGAAGGAAGAGATTACTCATGCTATTCAGGATTTTTTCCATACTGGTAAGCTTCTCAAACAGGTTAATGCTACCAATTTGGTGCTTATTCCTAAGATTGAGCATCCTATCAATGTTACTCAGTTCAGACCAATTGCTTGTTGTAATGTACTCTATAAGATTATTTCTAAAATCCTTTGTGAGAGAGTATCTATAGGCCTTGGTCATGTCATTAGCCCTAATCAAGCTGCTTTTATTAAGGGTAGGAGTATAATGGGTAATATTCTAATAAGTCAGGATATTGTCAGATTGTATACTAGGAAAAGTGTTTCTCCTAGATGTTTGATGAAGATTGATTTGAGGAAAGCCTATGACTCTATTGAATGGGATTTTATTGGAGATATGCTGTTACATTTAAATTTTCCCCCTAAGCTGATTGGCTGGATTATGTGTTGTGTGACTTCCCCTACCTATTCTGTTGTGATCAATGGTTCCCCTCATGGTTTTTTTCCTGGTAAGAGAGGTCTAAGGCAAGGTGACCCTATATCTCCTATCCTGTTCACCATCTGTATGGAGTATCTTAGTAGACTATTGGAGGAAACTAGTGCCTTGCCTAGGTTTAGATTCCATCCTTTATGTAATAGGATTAAGCTGAATCATCTCATGTTTGCTGATGATGTCTTGCTGTTCTGTAAAGGGGATCTAAGCTCTATTGTTGTCATAAAGGAAACTTTCACCTGTTTTTCTGAAGCTTCTGGTTTGCACATAAGTTCTGAGAAATCTGAAATTATGCTGAATGGAATAAGTTCAGGAAATGTGGATGTAATTTTGAATTACACTGGTTTTAAAAGAGGTAATCTTCCTTTTAAATATCTTGGGGTTGCTATTTCTCATAAAAGATTATCAAAGGTTGATTGTCATGTTCTGGTGGAAAGAATGGTGGCCAAAATTAGAGGGTGGAATAGTAGGAAAATATCTTATGCTGGCAGACTTGTGTTGGTGAAGGCTGTTTTGTCTACTATACATAATTATTGGTCACAAATTTTTGTACTACCTATGGGAGTTATGGATAGAATCAAGGCCTTATGCAGGAGTTTCTTATGGAGTGGGTCTGAGTCTTCCTCCAAAGCTCTTGTGGCTTGGGATGTGCTTTGTAGGGGTAAGAAGCAAGGGGGTCTGGGAATTATTGATAGTTGCATTTGGAATGTAGCTGCTATTGGTAAGCTGGTCTGGTGGCTGGTAATTAAGAAAGACCACATGTGGATTAAATGGGTGGATAATATATATCTGAAAGGTAATCCTTGGCTGGAGTATGAACCTTCTAATAACTCTTCTTGGGCTTGGAGGAAAATCTGTGAGATTAAGAATAGATTTCAGGTGGCCTTTTCACATCAACAATGGTTGGGGACTGATGATGGTTACACTATTTCTAGAGGATATGAATGGCTTGGAGGTTCTGTTACTACTGATTCTGTGCAGTGGTTCACTGAAGCTTGGAATAGATATAATGTTCAGAAGCATGCTTTCTTTATTTGGCTGCTGAAACAGGAAAGACTGCTGACTCTAGATAGACTGAGTAGGTTTGGTATCTCTCAAAGAATCACCTGCTATATTTGTGAGGATGGTAATGAATCTCATCAACATCTGTTTCAAGAATGTTACTATGTTAGGAGCTGTCTGCATTTGCTCCTTGGATGGCTGAAGCTGAGTAGGGGGCATCCTGTTAATGCTGGTCAAATGCTGAGGATTAGAAGAGTTTCTGGATTCAGAAGGTTATTGTATTGCTCTCTTGTGAATGCTCTTATGTATAATATATGGCAGGTCAGGAATACATGTTATGCTGAAGGTCATGTTCCTAGACCTCAAGCTCTGATTGCTCGGATGCAGAAGGAGTATAAAATTCATATAACTGGAATGCAGATGAAGGGACTTAAAAGGAGTGATATTGATTGATGTAGAAGTTTAGGCCTCCTCTAAGTTTTGCTTTGTTGGTGTTTGTTGATGTAATGTGTGGATTATAGATATTTAGATATCTCAAAACTGATTATGTATTAAAGGTTACCTCTTTGAGGTGTGATTAATGATTACTTACATTTTCACCAAAAAAAAAAAAAATGAAAAACCGTCTTTATCAAGCACGGAAACAGATATAATGTTCTTAGATAAACTAGGTACATAGTAACAGTTATATAAATACAACTCAAATCCACTCGGGAGTTGGATTACGTATGTTCCCTTTGAGATTGCAGCAACTTTTGCTCCATTCCCGACTCGCATGTCCACATCACCCTTTGCGTGAGGTGTGATGTTTTTTAGGCCCTGCAAATGATTACACAGATGAGAACCACAACCTGTATCAAGTACCCAAGTTCCGAAACTTGCATGGTTAATCTCAATCATATGAATATAAGATGACATACCAACAGGAGTGACGCGGCCTGCTTTTATGTCCTCACGGTACACAGGACAGTTCCTCCTCCAATGCCCATTCTTGTGGCAATGGTGGCACTCAATGTCACTGTCCTTGCTCTTTGCTTTGCCTTGTGAGCTACTAGTCTCACCAGGCCCACTCTTACTCTTTCCTGGCTTCTTAAACTTTGGCTTCCCTACATTTAGGTCGCCATGAGCCTTGCCCTTACCTTTGTTCTTGTTGGAAATCATGACAACATCTTGCTTCATGCTCCCACTCAATTTCAGATCCTTCTCGGTCTGTACGAGAAGTGAGTGTAGCTTATGAAGCCTTTTCCTCATGTCATTCATGTAGTAATTTGCCCTGAAAAGGGCAAAACCATCATGAAGTGAATGAAGCACACGGTCAATGACTATGCTCTCACTGATTTTGCAATCAAGTGCCTCCAGTTTCCGACATTCTCAATCATATCAAGAATGTGTGGGCTAACCGGTTGGCCCTTCTGGAGTTTCGCCTCAAAGAAGCGACAGGTATGCTCATAAGTAACGATTCTCGGTGCTTTTGAGAATTCGTTAGTGAGCGTGGTGAAAATCTTATTTGCACCTTGGGCAATGAAGCGTCTTTGCAAATTGGTTTCCATTGCAAAAATGAGTACGTTCTTTATCGCACCCGCTTCCATAACGAAGTCACTATAAGCAAGTGACTCGTTAGCTCTCGCATTAGTGCCTGAGTTTGGCGGTATTGGCTCAGTCAAGAACTTGAGCTTGCCGTCAGCAATGGCTGCATTCTGTAATGCCGCCTCCCAGTCCGCAAAGTTTGAACCGTCATTCTTTAGTCGCGTGGACTGATTCATGTGGTCCATGAAAGTTTTAAGCCAGGACTCGCGTGCGAGTGTGGCACTTGGCATAGGGACATCATTATGGCCAGCCTTTTGTTATAGCAGTATTATCAATATAAGACCAAATCTACACTGCGAAAAAGAAGAAAAACATAATAATAAGCATACTCATCGATATGAATTAACTCTAGTGCAAAAACTCGTTTAATGCGAAGACTCAAGCATTTATACAATTGACCTCCCTTAATAATTATATAAATGATCCCAAGACTCAATTATTTGTAAATTGATAAGCCAACCTCTTGGCTAATTCTACCTTTAGAATTCTTGGTCGATAAAATTTTATCTTTAGTCCATCATAATCACGAGAAACTCTTCGGATTATAATGTTGAGGTAAAATAAGTCAACACTCACTACTTACCCAACGTAGAAGGGGTCATATGGAGAGTAAGGTCCTATATGCCTACCGACGAAGAAGGGATTCATAGTAGTTTGGCCTATAAAGACTAGTCTCAATTTTAGGTTTTAAAGGAAGATCCCATAAACTTTATTTTAATTCATTTTAAGTGAACGAATATCTAGCATGCGAGAATGAATAAACTAAGATGATGGCTTAAAATTTGTGTGACATCTTTATGTCTATGATAACTAACATCCAAACTATATGAGTCAATTTTCATGCAATTTTAGTAGTAGGTAGTTTGGTTTAGGCGGAATATGATGCACTAACTATCATGTGAAGAAAAGCAACAAGAACGAAAAATACGTAAAATTACAAAGTCCTAGTGTGGCCTATCTACCAAAATGAATAAAATACAACTTTGGAATCCATCCATAATTGGACCCGAAAAGCTTGTCTTGATGTTCCATCTTGGTCCATGTAGCGGGAGTAAGCAATCTGATCTTCATCTTTAGTCTTCTCAAATTACATTTAATAAATTACAAAATATAAACCTATTTACATTCTAATTTAAAAACATAATTTCAAAGAAAACAAAAGGAGATTCGAGATCTAAAAATTACATCAAGATCATGTTTCCATCATTACGAAAAGTCGAAAACATAATCAACTAAGGCCACACTAGGTAATACAAATTACAACCAATTGCAAAAATACGTAAATAAACCATTCAACAAATCATTCAACAAAATAAAATGCATCAACAATAAATTAATCATGCAAGACATAATTCCTTAATTATGTAGAGTAATTTATCCAAACCACCTAATTTAAAATGATCAAAATTATGTGACAATTCCTTAATTACTCACAATAATTCCAATCAAACATAATCCAATTATAATTCATATTATCGTATAATATGAATAAATCCAAAATTATTTTAAACCATTTTAAAATAATTGGGTATCCAATAATTGTGAACTTTTTCACAACAACAATTATACATTATCAATATAATGCATAAAAGAAAAAAAATTCGGCCAACATAAAAAAAAAATCCGAAACATATTTTTTTTTTTTTTTTTTTATGAAACAGCGGCTACGGGCTGTTTTATTTATTAAATTTTTTTTTATTTAATTTGATGTTGCTAATATTACAAGATCGGTACAATTATCAACATTCAATCATTATAAAACATTAATACAAACTAGATGATTCAATTTAACATTTTAAAATGAATATCTAAATCATGATTAAATTGATTATCTTAATATTCAACTAATCATAATTGATTTGAACATCATTAAAATTAATGAATCATGATGCAAAACAACAATTTGTCATCATGTATACCGAAAATATATAGCAAAAACAAATGTTCATTAACATTCAAAACAATTTCCATTTCCATTTTAATTTATCCTTATTAAATTAAAACATCTACAAATTTATCATATTTTCATCTTAACATATTAAAACAACAATATCAATAAATCAAATGAAAACAATAATAAAAAAAAATACACGGACCGAAAAAAAAAACATTTTCAGCCGAATTAAAAAAAAAATTCTGAAAAATTTTAATTTAATATATTTCATCATTTATGAAAAATCATATAAAATAATTTCGTAGCCAAGGCTCTGATACCACTTGTGGGAAATATCGGTATATTTCAACATGAAATTTAAGGATTATAACGAAATTATAATATATGAAATACAAGTCATAAACGAAAAGCATAAAGATTAGAATCAACCTTTGGCCTAAGAACAAATATCGAGATCGATATTCTCCTAATTGTTGCACACAAGATGCTCTGAGAAATGTCTTTGCTTGTGCTAGAATGAACACCAAAAATTAGTGATAATTTTGTGAAAGTAATTGTGATGATGAGAAAGTAGAGAAGAAGAATTTATATAAAACTCTCCTCCTCTCCTATTTGGACCGTCCAACTAGTAGTAGAGTAGAGGGAGGAGTCTTCCCTCTGTTTCTTCTACTTGTTTTAGGTAGTGGAGTCAAGATAAGAGTCTTCCCTCTTTTATTTATTTAATGTATAATATGTGTATGTATTATTATTGTCATTTGTCACATATTAATAAGTCCATACAACATTTTGTAGTCGATTTATTAATACCGGTCTGACATCATTTATTATGACAATATCGTATAATATATACGTCAATTATAAATATCGTATATTTATAATTTGCTAATTAAATATAACAGTTTATATTTAATTACGAATTAACATTTAATTCGTTTAAGCTTACATTATTTAATCGTATTAAATAATTACATTATATACATTAATTAGATATAACAGTTTATATTCAATTACGAATTAACATTTAATTCGTCTCAGCTAGTATTATTTAATCGTATTAAATAATCGTATAATCATTACATTGACTAACCTTTTAGTCATATACATCGACTAACCTTTTAGTCATATAAGGCATCAATATGATTATATTATTCATATAATCATATCTCTCAAACACATCCTTTAGGTGTGACTTTTAGGGACCAGTTGATCACCGCCATTAAAATAACAATAACGTCAAACTTCTAGCAAGCCAACCGTTATCGATCAACGTTAATCAACTGATAAGAATACTAAGTATACCTTGTGAGCCTGTAAGACTATTATACACGTTATCACACTAACTGTGGAGGACACTAGCTCCAACATTGGAGACTCACACTAACGACGGTGGATGACACAATAATGTTCAGTCTAGATAATTCACCTAATATTCCCGATGTAGAAGATACTTGCAATATAAGTGACGTTGTTGATCCTCCTATTATTGACTGTCTTGCTAACTCATTGGACAGGACTGCTCTCGAGATTCCTACCGCGTCCAACACCATTGAGGCTACAATAAGACTAAGGATCGAGGAGGAGAGCAAGGAGGTATATGGGGTACTGAAAAATCCTAATAAGGTTGAGGTATTTTAATATGTGATTGAAGTGCTGTTAGCGTCACATTGAGGACACTGTGTCATTTAGATTTTCGGTAGGAGTCTTTATTTATGTTGTGTAATTAAAAAAGATACAAAAAACTCACAAAAATTCAAAAAATCCAAAAATATGTTTTTTTTAGGTCGAGTCTTGGTGAAATTGAATAACAGTAATCCATGTATATTGTTTTGACATGTTATCCTGAAAACAAAGCTCAATGATCTAGTCTTGACCGTATTTGACATGCCTTTTGCTAATTAGATTTGATAAATTATGTTGGTAAACCACTTATATTTCTGAGGTCTTTAGAGCTTCCTAGGCCAAGAACATTAATAAACCGGTCTCATTGTCTTTATGATTGAGTGTGGTACTCCTTGTGGAATGTGTAACATCGAACTGCATAAGTGTAACAATAGTCTCTTAATACTTTTACGCGTTTATTTCATAAAGTGCATGTGGAAAGGCGGTTCTTATCGTTCAAATAAGCCTCACCTTGCCAAAAAGACTTGATTTTATATCCTTATTATTGAGCTCTTTACGTTTAGCCCGTTTGAGCCTTTGTAGCCTGGTTTATAACCCATTTAATAGCTACATTCCTAGAATTTTACCTACCGTATCGGGACAGACGCAGTTGCTTATTTTTTTTATGCTTATCTTGCTACTATTGTTGGGTTGGGACTTATATTGTCAAAGTGGGTGTAGTAATTTTTTGTTAGCAGTGTATTATTCCCTATGATTGAGAAAAGTTGAATGACGCAAAAGAAAAGAAAAAAAAAAGAATGAAAAGAAAGAAGAAACAAAATTGAAAAAAAAAAGAGAAGAAAAAAATTAAGTTGCTTCAATTGATTTGCTTAAGGGGGAGTGAAACAGAATTTGCTAGAGTCTAATATCATTGATATCTCTCTTGTGTTGTCAATGTTTAAGACGATACCTATAGTTGGGTTTAGTTTGTGTTTTTATATTGTAGAATTGGTTTGGTGATTATCGCTGCGAGTACCGTTCTTAGCCCCACATTCCCATACATGCCTTGGCACAACCCACTTCTATACCTTCACTCATTAGCCTCCTTTCTTGTTCGTGATACATGTACTTTTGTCTTATTGCAAATGCGTATTAGTTGGGAAAATTATTATCACATTAGATTGCATGCATGTTTCTTAAGTTGAGTGAGTGTTTATATTTCTTTCTATCTTTACAAAACTCACCTTCTAAACATTTATGAGTGCATGTGAGAGTCTGGCTAATTTGTCCTGCATGATCGAAAAGTAATTGGTTTTGTCCTGTATTATGTAACATCTTGTGATTTGAGCTGCGTATTCTATTGCCCGTGCCAATGAATTCGTTTTGATGGTACATCCTTTGTTCATTACTTTGTTATAAATATAGATGACTCGGGATTGGTATCTGTATAAACATTAGCTATGAGATTTTTAATTTCATAAATTGTATGTTGTCTTTGTATTGTGTTTAGTACTTTGCTTGAGGACAAGCAAAGAGATGGTTTGAGGGAGTTTGATGGCTCATATTTATATACATTTTATGTCTCCCTTTAGTTACTTTAGTGACGGTTTTCTGTGCCGAAATGCGCGATTAAATGCTATTATTTCTAGCATGTCGATACTTCCGCCTTTTGGTGTTTTAATGCAGGATTGATGCATTTGTGGAATAAGTGGATGTTAATGCAGATCGCAGAATTAATAGGCACGGAAATCGAGAAGAATGAAGAAGACAAAGAAGATAGGATGGGTGTTTCCCAAGGTCACTCGATCGAGTATGTGCAAAACTCGATCGAGTCGCAAGAGAAAAATTAAGCTGGAGCATCTCAGGGACGCTCGATCGAGTATGCTGACACTCGATCGAGTCGCAAGCCAAAATACTCGATCGAGTGTTTCCTAGTCTTACTGTTTTCCTAAAAATTCCTTACATCGATTATTTTGTAATATAAAAAGAAAAACTTGTCCTTTATTGTGGCTTATGCTTTTTATTACTTAGAAACTCTTAGAAAACCTAATATTATAATTATTATTTATCGTATTGCTTCAATTTTCGGGAGATCTTTCAATCTTGTAATCTGTAATTACTACTTTACATTGTTATTCAAGTTTTAATATTTAGTTATCTCAATTGCTTCGTTATTAATATTTTTAATGCCTTTAATTATGTCTTGTATGAATTTAATTTGTTGATTTGTTTAATATGAGTAGCTAAACTTTAATCTAGGGTTGAAAGGGGATCTAGGATTGTCAGAATGGGTAGATTAATTAATTGAATTGCATTTGCATGGTTATCGTTTGATTATCGTTTTAAAACTAGTTAATTAATTACTGGCCAGGACTGACTAACTAGTCTCGCGAATTAGGATTTTCACCGACCGGGGTAAGACTAATATATGCTACGATAATTGAATAGAACTCGTTTAATGATAGTGATCACATGTTAAATTGTAGATCTAATGGGCATTAATTGAATCGATCGATCTTGTGACCTTAGATAGTGTTATTGCATGTTAATTGACTATCCCTCTATCCCCTAATAATAATCTTATTGAACATGAGACCGTAGACTTTTAATCTTATTGACTCTATCCATTATTATTATTGTTATTGCAATTAGTTTAGAAACCAAAAATCAAACCTTCAAGAAATGGTTACCTTAAGACACACTTATTTATTAGCAAACTAGATTGTTACCGCCTCCTTGTGGATTTGATACCTTACTTATCACCGCCTTTATTAGTTAGTATTGAGTTAATTTTACTTTGTTGTAGGGAACGCGACTTTACCCTTATCAAACGTGGCGCCATTGCCGGGAAGGCAACAATTTTCTGTTTGTTTTTAATTTAGTTTGTCTTTTTGTCTCAGGGAACGAAAGTTTTCTTGAGACCGATATTGCCCTTCTCTTTAGTGTTAGTTTATACCCAGGTCTCTCAGGTCCGAGCTCGTCCCATTCGATCTCGAACCAGAAAAGACCCTCTGAGCTAGACGAAACTTTTTGAAGGAAATCCAACAAGCCGAAGACTTGAGGACGCTTGATTCTATCTACGCGGAATTTGTTGTAGAAAAACCATCCTTAGAAGAGGATATTCCGATTTCTGCCATTACTACAACCATGCCTACTCTAGCTAACCATTCAGATTCCACCCTTTTATCCATCCCCAAAGGATTTAAACTCCCCACTACAGATGATGGTACCTTTGAGATTTGCCTGTCGTATATCAATCTGGTAGAGTGAAACATGTTTTTGAAAAGACGTTTTTCATGGCTAAGAAGTTTAGTGAGTCGGAATTACGACATTTATGATATAGTCTCTTGCATGAAAATGGCTTAAAGCTTCTTAAAAGGAAAGACATGGTCTTAGGGTTTCCAGAAGTTAATGACTTAGAATTTTGTGAACGGTGTGTCCTCAGGATGCATAGTAGAAATTCATTTCTTTTTGGTCAATCATGGAGAGCGTCTAAATGTCTTGAGTTAGTGCACGAAGATTTGTGTGGGCCAATGAAAACTCCATCTTTGAATGGGAGTTATTATTTATGGTTGTTTACTGATGACTACAGCAGAATGAGTTTCATTTATATCCTAACTTTAAAATCCGATGCTTTTGAAATTTTCTAAAAGTTCAAAGTCCTTGTAGAAAAACAATCTGAAAAGGTCATAAAGATAATCGCACAAACAGGGGAGGTGAATTTTGCTCTCAAGATTTTGATATCTCTTGTGAAGAGAATGGTATTCGTAGAAAGCTTAATGCACCACGCACTCCGCAACAAAATGGTATTGTTGAACGAAAAAATCGTATCGTTGTTAAAATGGCCAGAAGTATGTTAAAGACAAGACATCTTCCAAATAAGTTATGGGCAGAAGCAGTTGCTACAATAGTTTATCTTCTAAATTTATCACCTACAAAAGCAGTTCTTAGAAAAACACCTTATAAAGTATG
The DNA here is from genome assembly GCA_022085475.1 of Heliosperma pusillum. Taxonomy (NCBI): domain Eukaryota; kingdom Viridiplantae; phylum Streptophyta; class Magnoliopsida; order Caryophyllales; family Caryophyllaceae; genus Heliosperma; species Heliosperma pusillum. Next base: position 47,714 of record JAIUZE010006398.1, on the reverse strand, counting down.
CGGGAGGTTCTAAGCCTCGGGTAAGTCATCACTTAAGGGGTTTTGGTTGTGTAGCCTATGCTTTAATAAAATCCTAATGTCATAAGCTTGATGAAAAATCGGAAAAATGTGTGTTCGTTGGTTATAGTATGAAATCTAAAGCATATAGGTTATATGATCATGTTAGTGGCAAGATTATTATAAGCGAGGATGTGGTGTTTAATGAAGATGCTAGCTGGCCATGGAATAGTGCAGATCATAGATCAATTCTATTTCCTGAGGATGATGAAATACCAAAAACAACAAACGAGAAACCTGAAAATTCAACTTCTTCACTAGAAAATGACGGTGACTTCAACCATCATTCAACGGCTTCAAATCCATCGGGTACTAAAACTCAAACACCGTCCAACTCACCATTAAATAGTTCAGCTTCAAGCTCGCCCGAAGATACACCACCAAAGCGTTTCAAATCACTTCGAGATGTGAATTGGCTACTTTGGGTACGATTAAATACTTTTCACCTGTGAATTGGCTACTTTGGGTTGTTTCGTGTTCTATGCAGATATTTGACCCGAACGTGTGCAAACAAGCCGTAAGCCGTCCCCGAAGTCACATTTTGGACAATAGGAAGTTAAGCGCGGAAAATAAATCATCGTCTCGAGATGCGTGAGGACGCCTTAAGGAGCGTTGGAATGAAAGAAGATGTTGTTCAAGTACTGTTTTAGTCGATCGACTGGCTATCTTAGTTAATCGACTGAGATGGCAATGACTCAAGTACTGGTTTACTAAATCGACTGAGTTCTTAGTCGACCGACTGTACCCTTCAGTCGACTGATTGATATTTTGCAATGCTAGATCAGATTTTGCGTGTTTAGTCGATCGACTAGGATTGTTAGTGGATCGACTAGGATTGTCAGTCGATCGATTGGAGTTAATTTTGGCCAAAATTACGTTCTAATTTACTCGGCCCATTTTTCATCTTTTGTTTGTTTTAGTTTTGGACTTTTATTATTTGAGGACGCTTTGTAAACAATTAGGTTATCACTTTGTACTGCTAAAAACTTCTATTACGTTTATTTTTGCTCTGAACTTGTACATTTTGACTTGCTTTTGTATATGTTGACTTTGTTTCGGGAGAAAGCCCAGTTTTGGATTTTTGGATTTTGTTTTGGGCGAGAGCTCCCAGTTTGATTTACATGCTTTTTTCTTTGAGTGCTTTTGTTGTCTGGTTTCTTCTGTTCCTCTAGGTTAGTCTAAAGAACAGGTTTGGTAGACGACGGTTGCTGTCGTCGTGCTGCCGAAAATCATATAGAAACATAGCATAATGGAAAGCACATAATTTATTGGGGGCCTAAAATGGCGCAAAATACAAATGGAATGTGCAAAAATACGAAAAAAAAAAAAAAAAAAAAAAAAAAAAAAAGGCCATCCCTAAAAAAAGACTGGATGGTAGGGAGGGTTACCCCAAAAAAAATTAAATTAAATGAAATGTAAGTGTATAAAGAAAATGTTTAGAAATGATTCCCTAAAATGAAATGAAATAAAATGAGTAAATGTGCTTGTTTGGCGACAATGTCGAATTCCGCCTCGAAAACCGAACCCGATCAGGATTAGGAAATCAAGTATAATTGAAAATCGGTGTATTAGCGAATCTATATCCTATAGGAATAGAAATTTTTAGTTGGACTTGAATTAGAAAAGATCCAAGAAATCAGGGCAAAGGACTTGGGGAAGAGGCGCAGCAAGAGCTGCGAGTCTTCGAAAGGGCGCAGCTTATGCTGCGTACGTTCCCGGATTAATCCGTCCTTGATTAAAATTGGGAAAGCGCGAATAGTATAAATAGACATGTCAAGGAAGCTATTACTCTTATAATTCTTCCGTTTATCAATACGATTATACACAAAAAATCTCTCTGAAAAACAAAGCTTTCACAATCATGGATGCTTTTGAAAACCGTCTTAAGCAGTGGACCAACGAGTTCACCAATGTAGAGAAACACGATATTTGTCCCTTTCCTGAGGATATAGCTGCCATTGGGTGCTGGGACCCTGAAGATGCGCCAGCTATACCCCTTAGCTCCCAAGGGTATAAGAATAAATTTAGGGACCTTCTTGGGTTTACCAAGTCTGAGGTAGTGTGATGTACGGGTTTCGCGAACCTTACCAAACTGTAGTGCACGGGATACCACGGATGGAGAAACAAGGGACAAGCGTGAAAAAACGCATTTGTGGTGTCGTCACCAACCTTTTTGGGAAGTTTGAACCGTTCGAATTCGTTATGTCATGTCAAGACACAAAGTGATGACATGAACACAAAGAACTCGTTACCCTTAGCGTTCTATGTCTAGAGACTCTCGTGGATGCCAATGAACACGGATGTTCACAGAGATTTGGACTAAGGGGTGAGGGTACGTATTAGGAAGTTCTTTTGATCGAACACCTAATCACGCCCGCCTCATCTGGTCGTTCGACTAATTGGGTACTAGTCTTCCTCCACTTACTTAGGAAGTCTGTGAAACCTTCCTTCTCATTCTGAGTTAGGACCTCTAGACTACGCATGTTAACTTGAATTTCAGCATTGTCGGCGTATTGTTTGGTGAATTCAATTGCAGCATCATCCCAAGTTGCAATCTTCATGTGATCTAGGGAATAGAACCATTGCTTTGGAATGGTGTCGACAGATGAAGGAAATATCCTTAGGAACATCTCTGGTTTCATGCCGTTGATAGACATATAATCCTTGAAAGCACGGATCTGGTTCAAAGGGTTCTCATGCCCTTTGAATTTAGGGATGACAGTCATGTTGAAATTGGTTGGCAGCTGGGCATTTACCGCTTCATATTTGCGATTGTTTTCCTTATAGATGTCATCTCCCTTTAGATACATTAGGTATTCCTTCAAGTATTGGAGTCGCTTTTCCGCTCCAGTAAGAACTGGTGGGATATTGACTTCTGGTTGTCCCACGATGAGAGAAATATTATCGTGCACACTAGGGTAAGGAATTTCTGCGGGAGGCAGCCTAGTTTCTACAGCAACGATTCGACCTTCAATGACAATGAGGCGAGCATATGCTTGGTCTTGACTCGTTTGGAGACGAAGGAGCGCAGCTAGGATTTGATCATTACCATTTGGCTCAAGTTGATGAGCACTTGCTTGACTGGTTCCAGGCATCTTGGAAACTGGGCAAGAGACCGACGACGAATCAAAACGCGGTCGACCAATCTAGCACAGTTACTCGAAAAGACTCGATTTGTGAAATGGGAGTGTGACACTGTGTCTAAGTGAATTTTGAAAATGACTTGTTTGGAAATGTTTGCCCTAGACAACCGTAGTGTGGTTGTAGGAGTCTTGACTCGAAGTGGAGAAAAATGATTTTGACTAGACACTCGGACAGAGTTTCGACTCATTTTGCGCTACTTTAGGCCACCTTTGAAAATGCTTTACAGTTTTATGAAGGATTTTGATTTTGAAAATTTTGTCATGGTTTATTTACAAACAGGGTGATCACGTAAGGGTTATACACATTTAAACAGGCAGAATAACGGCATGCTGAGTGCATTTAAAATGGTTTTGGCGTAAAGGGTGGGTTGCCATACCAAGCATTCAAACCCAAGGTCTGTGGAGAGGTCCGCGTCAAACATGAGTAAGGCTGGTTCCTAGTGCATTTTCCCGAGTAGTGAAAGCCCTTGGTGTTAACATGAGTACACACCGCGGTATGGTTAACGTCAATCGATATCCATCCTTAGGCCCAGATAAGAATTTGGACTGTCCAGACAGGACGATTGGTCGAAAGGGTTGGGTTGGGCCAAGGAAGGCCGAATAAAACGACCTAGGAAGGTCGAGTTTTAAGTTTGTTAAACTCAATATTAGACATTTATAAAAACATTTTACAATTAGTTTACTCATTAAACTATTGGATCTTATGCATTCATAACAAAATAATACAAAAATAAGAAGAAACTATTTTCTCACATTGATTTGGACGATTTTGGGCACAAGAATATGACATCTTCTTATTTTGTTCTTGAGCTTATATGATATGGATGAACTTCCAAGTTTCAAAGAAGAAACTCTCCTTTTAGATGCACCCAAGACTACCCCTTTTAAATCCACAAAATACTACACTAGTATATTATGTAGTAACCCTTAACAATATGACTAATAAACACTATTATACTCTTAGTAAATTTTATTAGTGATTAATGAACCATAGTAGTTTGAAGCTTCTTAAGCTTTTCTTTAAAGTGAGAAGTGAAGATGTTAGAGAGATTAGCAAGCATCCCCTTATGAGATCAAGTGGTGTGTATAAGAAGAAAAAAATTTCTCTTCCTTTTGCATGTCCCGACCGGCCACACTACTCATGGGGAAGGGTGGGTGCTTTTCTTTTTGTTCTTAACAAAGCATTAGACTAGGTTATAGGATTTAGGTTTGTCATGATATTGTCTAATCTTAAATAGAACAATAATAAGTACTTAAACACCTATCCTACCTACAAAATCAAGTGCACCCATATAACATGGGTGTCCATTTTATTTTGTGATTTTGTCATTTGTCACATATGTGACATGTAACATGTAATTTTGCTTATAAATGTGCATTTAACCAATTTAAATGCAATTTTATAACAAATAATTAGACTTAACATTTTATGTCACATTTTATAATTACTTGTAAATAAAATGGGTCATCTCATATTTGGTTAATATAATCTACAACAATTTGTAATTATAATCAACCAATTTTTCTTATCTCAAATGTTTCATAAACATAATGCATTCTTAGTAATGTAATAATTAAATTACTAAAAATGAATCTTATTTAATCATATTACAATAAGACATTATTCTCACTAATATAAACTTAGTTCAATTTAAGGGATTAATTAGTTTTTATCAATATACAATTTATTAATGTACATGATAAGGGGATTGTCCTTTAGGTGTGACCTCAAGGGATCAACTGATCACCACCGTCATACGACAGTAACGTCAAACTCAAGTGAGCCAAACGTTACCAATTTATGTTGACCAGTTGACTATAATATTCATCATCCCTTTGTATTCTTATTATTCAGATTTAATTATGTGATTGCACTATTGTTAAGGACACTCACTCCAACACGAGTAATGAAAACCGACAACTGTCTTATACATACTATTCCCTAACCTCGTTCAAGTTTCACCCTGGGTAACACGTAAGTGTATTATCCCCAGCAGAGTCGCCAAACTGTGATGCACGTGTTTTGCGATCCTTTCCAAACTGTGGTGTACAGGATACCACGGATGGAGAAACGAAAGACAAGCGTGAAAACACGCATTTGTGGAGTCGCCACCAACTTTTTTGGAACCATTCAAATACTTTATTTCATGTCAAGACACAAAGTCATGAAATGAACACTAAAAACTCGTTACCCTTACCATTATATGTGTAGAATGACTCTCGTGGATGCCAATGAACACGGATGTTCACAGAGATCTGGAGTAAGGGGTGAGCGTACGTATTAGGAAGTTCTTTTAATCGAACACATAATCCCACTCGCTTCGATAGCGGCCTCTACTAATGATTAGGGAAAGTCTTCTGTTATCGATGTGTTGTCAACTATATGCATGCAATGCAATAGCCACGTTTTAATCCTAGCATATGAGCTTAGACTATGTCGGTTGAACATGTAGTTTAGCAATCAATTATGTCGAATTGGGATTTAGGATTGAATGCATATGAGAGCAGTTAATTAAATCATACAATGATTACGAAATAAATTACAAAAGAACAAAGATTACAATGGATTTCATGATCTATGTCGGAAATATATTTAAAATATTAATTGAAACAAATAGAATAGTTAATAAAACTCATATTAGCAACTCATGCTGCATCATTTCTCTAGCAGTTTCCCACTTTAAAAGAAAGATTTCCGCGTTTCTTTATGGGAATTACGGTATATTTCGAATACTCTTCTAAATAAAATATGAATATATTTCCCGAGAAAAGATAAGTTTTGAAAAATTAAAATATCCGGAATATTCTCGATCGTTCATACACGATTTTAAAAGACGGTTTATAGGAAATGAAGCGGTTTTCTACCCGGTCTCCAAAATGACTCTAATGACTGTCAAAATAACCATATCAGCACATAGATGACCAAGTATTTGAGCTATCACTTGACGATAAACATAAAAATTGTCATAAATTGTTTCGCATACCAAACATGCGGCCCAATCATCACTGGGTAATTTAAAGTCAAAGTCAAAGTCAAAGTATAGCCATCAGGTCAATCAAAGATTACAACCTGACGACTATGGCGACGCGAGGCGTTTCAAGGAGTCTGAAGCAAGGACCTGTCGTCGGGAACATTTTAAAGTCTATCAACTGTCAGGGAGGGTAATTTAAAGTCCATTAGACTACGTATGAAAGCTTGCCAGCCATAAGAAGGAGTCATGCCTGAGCATCTTCTTACTTGAACTTGAGGTTGCGTCACTCGCCAGCCATCTGAAAGGCATACGTAATGAGGCTCGCCAGCCGCTCGGGATAAAATGTGTAATGAGGCTGGCCAGCCGCTGGTTACGGTGCGTAATGAGGCTCGCCATCTACTGGATGTCAGAAATCTGCATGTTTCTATCTTCAAGCAAACTCTCGTTGGGGAAACACGTGTTGAAACCTTATACATGCAAGATTCCGCCAGGATTGAATTGTTCTGAGACTATCCGGAAAAACGGGTCTTTGTTGAGATGATGTGACGGTTCTGAAACTTGTCGAGGCACGGGGTTCTTGCTCCCTTGATTTGTATGATAGAAATTACTCCATTAGCCATGAAAAACCGAGGTATGCATTCCAATCTCGCTTTAATCGTGTATATATGATTGATTTTGATTTTGAAATTGGGATTCCCTTCCCCAAAGAACTCGAAAATTGAGGGGTTATTGCTCCCTTGATTTGTATGATAGAAATTGACTTTAGAAATTAATCATTGGCCTTGTTAGGAAGATAGCCATGTATTCGTTTTTCGTTTTCATCGAGTTTTGAACAAATGAGACGGATACTCACTTAATCGAAAACCGCTTCAAAAACCCCCTTAGGGTTGCTCATTTTGGATGAAACTTGGTGTTCTGGAACCCATGTGTAGTGGATGAACTTGTTGTAGCATTAGATCTTCAGTTTGTGACGGTCTCTGCAGGACGCTTTTCTAGGGTAAAACCGCTATTATAGCGGAATGTTGTCGAATTGATGAGTCAAACCCAAAATTAGGCTTTGAATTTAGACTTGAGTTGACTCTTACCCTACATGAGTAGTCGGTTTTTTGAAAGAATGGTCAAAGATGACCAAAAAACGTCTTGAAAATGACCTGAAACGCTTTTAAAATGTGCTTGCCATTGTTTGAAACCGCTGAGTATTTGCTTGAACTATTTGACAAGTTTGAAATGTGCAGGTGACATTACTTCTACATTAGGGAGAGTTCCCATGGACATAGATCTTGAGCATTCTTCTTCCCGTGTGGGAGAAGATATACCAGCAGAGTGGCGCAGGAGACCTAGATGGCTGAGGACGAGGTTCCGAGGAGGATTACCACAGGTCGAGGCCGGTGAACACCATCTAGAGGGTGCATCTGAGTGGGCTAAGAAATGGGATGATAGACATCTCATTTGAGCAGCAGAGAGCCACGTGTCTTACAAAACGGCACGGAGCATGGTAAGCCTTTGTGTTTGCTTGTCATTTTCCATATCCACTTGCCACTTCTTTCTAAGTATAAAATGCTAAATAACTTTCTTGATTCAAATTGCAGGAGGCCGGGAACATGAGGTCCTTTTCCGGTCATACGACCATGATGGAGGCGTACGAGAAGTTGACCGAGGATGAGAAGAGCCTCATTGGTGAAGGAGCCTTTGGAGAGCTGGTTTGAGCCTGGAGGTCGATCAGGGCGATGAAGATTTGGGCTAACCTTTGCCTATTTCGAGCCTTCTTGGATCGTTACTAGGATACGACTTCGACCTTACATATGCCTTTTGGGGAGGTCGGAGTCTTCTTGGAGGATTATGGCATGATCTCTGGTTTCACGTGTGGAGATGCGAGCTTGGAGTGGCCGTCGGTGGCCATGAGGGTCGACTCGGAGGAGGCCAGATAGCTGATAGGTTGGAACCTGCCGGCAGGGGCGACTGCTCTACCTGGGTTGGTGTCAAGCTCTTACGTTAGAGACTCGACTGAGAGTGAGGATAGGTGGAGAGATGGTGGCTCCTCCTCCTTGTACAGCTGCGTAGACGGCTCGGCTTTTGTTCTGGTGGTTCTTGTCTTCTATTTACTTCGGAGACAAGGGGGAGAGGCTATCGACGAAGTTTCTTCCTTTTCTTACTGATTTGGGTTGCCTAGGTTGCTGGGTCTAGGTTACTCTTGGCTTTGCGGTCCTTACTCGCTATATGAGGGCCATGGTCAGGCCAGAGCTGGTGGAGAAGGAGACTTCTCCAGCTACCGTCGGTCCTGGACTCTTGCTGGAGGTATGAACCATCTTTTTGTACCTTATTGAAAGATCAATAACCTTGTTTTGATTGAAATATCGATATTTGATGTTGATACTGTTATTACCTTTTTTTTAGGCGTGGGTGTATTCCTACTTTCCGGGCTTCGCGCCCAAGAGGACAGACCCTGAGCCGAGGCGTACCTAGTTGTCAGGGACTGGGTAGTGTGCCATAAGAAGAGTCTTGTTTTCTTCTTATGATGTTTGTAGGAAGAAGAGTCTTGTTTTCTTCTTATGATGTTTGTAGAAAGGGCGTGAATAACCCGCAGCTGGAGCACGTAATTATCTCTGACTACTTTCGTTTCTGTCTTTTATTTTGGAGAAAGATCATGAGGAATGATCCTTTGTCTTATCAACGTATGGAACTGGATCATAAGAATTAACCCTTTCTTTTCTTTGTCTTAGTGGGTTCCGAGGACTTGGGTTGTGACAGGGTTGTCGCATACCCTAATCAAAGATAAATAACCCAAACTAGGCTAACAACAAATTAATGTAATTAGGGAAGTAAGGGGTCGATCTCGGGGAGACGAGAGATACTTGTGAATAGTTATGGTTAGAACTCTACCTTGTACGATTGGCAAATGTTTGTCACTAATTAATAAATGCTATAATAAAAATGATAACAGTACAATAAAGAAAAGGATCTAGAGATCGGGGTTCACATGCTAATCAATTTAAAAGCAAAGTTGATTACGGGTTTAGAAAAATCATAGTTGTCCAAGTCTTTAAATGGTATATTCCTTTAGGATTCATACCGACTCGTCTTTTCAGCCTTGCTAGGTCATTAAACTATTCCTGCCAGTCCTTTAATTTTTATCTCGACTCTCGCCCTTGAGACAGAAATTGACAAGTACAAACAATTGTTTATGGCCATTAAACAAAGTCTATCACGAGATTCAAGCAAGAAATAGAGACAACAAAGAACGATTCTACCGGAATCAATTTATACTTATAAATTAATTAGACATGTTAACCCTTCCCCTAGAACAAAGATTACTTATGCATGATTAACAATGAAAGGGAAACTAAGATTATAAAACTAAGAATGATAAACATGATGAAGGAAATACTGAAAGAAAATGAAACTATAATGTAAACATGAGAATAAAGATTACCGGAAAGGATGAGCAAAGATTGAAATGGAATAAGGACTTGAATAGGAAATGCAAACCCGGAAACTTGAGTTCCAGTTACAAGTAAAACCATACAATTGAAGAAAACTTAGAACTAAACTAAACTAGAGAAAACTAAAACTAAACTAAACTAAGAAAGATGAGAGAAAGAAGAAAAACTAATCTAAAGAGAGAAGTGTTTTTGTACATGTTATTTGTGCGTGATGCATAGGCTATTTATAGGATTGAGAGGCTGCTGTGTTTCGTCCAAATTCATACCCTAGACAACCTAATAAAGCACTCCATTAAGGCTTGGTAGAAGAAGAGCCAAGAAGCGTTCATCAGCAGACATACCCGATTGGGTTTTTGGATCCCCGATCAGGGATTTTGTCTGTTCAGAACTTTGACTTTCGTTTGATCTTCCCTTGGTACGTGACTTTATCTACCTTGACTCCATTGACTTTAGATTCGAATGGGGACGTAACTAACACCTCTTGGGCCTCATTTCCTCCCCTGTTTGAGCTTGATCATGTCCCCAAGGGTTAAGGGTCGGAGCATGAGGTTTGAAACGACTTTCGTCGACGAATAGCAAAACCGTCGCAACTTGTGCATATGAGCTCGGAATGACTTGAAACTTGTTCCCTTTGACTCGGAACCTCTAGATCTTTATAGCATGCCATCTTTACCTCACGTAATCGTCCTTATTAGCTTCTCCTTGCTCATATTTCCTTCAAATGACGGGATTTGAAGTAGAAACGACTCAATTCCTACAAATGACATTAAAGCACGAGAAATACTGCAAAGGAGAGATTAGCTCATAAAACCACTTCTTAAAGTGAATAAACCATATCAAATCGAGCTAAAATGAGGGGATAAAATCATAAAAATTAACACTTATCAAATTCCCCCAAGCTAAACCCTTGCTTGTCCTCAAGCAAGCATACAATAACAAACATGACAAGGACCAGGGCGACGAGCAACAATCAATCCAACCAAATGCAAATCCCATCAAGTAGCTTATAGAGCACAATGAAACACATCCCGAAACAACGTGGGCATAGGGAAAATGCAAAACATGGTTGTGATTTACATAACGGCGCAGCATAAGGAACATCAAATAGACTTTTCGGCTCTTGCATGATATTTTGACAATGGACTCTCACGGTGCACTCAACACTCAAATTTTTATATAAATCAAGGAAATATTATTTTATATTTGAGTGGCACTCTCCTATCTACGACTCATGAGAATGCGCCCGCAATATAATATGGTAAACATTCCAAAACTACAAGTCAAAACCATCATGAAAAGCATAGAAATAAGCCAAAAGCAAGAAGAAGGCTATGGGAGATGGGTAACAAAGTGGACAAATGAATAATGGTAATGTGGAGCTAAGGTCAAGCTAGCAACATACCAATTATGCAAGGATGCTCAATCAAAACTCGGAACCATTCCCAAGAAAATAAAACTAAGCCAAAAATAGCAAATTGGCTTATACTCATGGCAACACAAGAGTGAATTTCCCAACTTTTTGAATTTCGGATCATGGAAATAACACTCACAACTTCTTCTTCTTTTCATAAACCATTTTTTTTTCTTTCAATACATGCTTCTTTCTTTCTTTTCATTCTTTCATATTCAACATCATTTTTTTTTTCTTTTTATCTTCGGCACGACAATCAGTAATTCCGTCCAATCAAGATCACTTTGACATAACTTGAACAATATCCCAAATGAGCACCCAAACACAAACGGTATAGCTACTAACTTAACAAGGTAGGCAATATTTTTAATTGTAGCTAATGAAATGTGAAACAATGTGAAAAGAGGCTAATTTTAGGCAATGGATTCAAGGTGAATGGCTTCAAATGCTTTTTAAATCATGAATGTAATGCTCACTAGAAATGGAATGAAAACCATACTTGTGCATTTTTGATGTGACGCAAATCATAAGGAGAAACTACACACACCTAATTGGGATCGGGTAAAGATGTACCGATCACTGGAGGCTCTACCTTACCGTATATGTAGTTTGCCAAAGTCAAGATCAAGCCTAATAAGTCTAAAATCAATCCCTCACCCACTGTGTAAAAGACATCCCCATGTATGCAAAATCCCGTCAAAAGCGTGAAACATTGGCTAAAAAGCTACAATAAGGGAAATGCATTGAGGAATGACATTATGCACAACACAATTGGGTGGACAAAACACACAACTTTTATTAAAAAAATTTAATTTTTTGATTTTTTTTTGGATTTTTCAAGTTTTTCAAATTCAATAAACAACTAGACTAAATAAACAACGACACAAACTAAATCCCTTCCCCAAGCTAGAATAACACATTGTCCTCAATGTGCGAAACGGGTTTAAGCGCAGAAAACACAAAGAAGGACAACATAACTAACAAAGGAATGGGGGACGACTCAACAAAATGGTAAAGAAAGAAAAGAAAACATACAACCGTGCAGCAGCTCCCCCAAGCTAGCTTGAAAACGGGGGCAAAGTACAACCCAAGCACCAAAGTACCTGTGATGAACAAGCTACTACAATACTAGATAAAATTATTGTCTTATTGTCAAAGCTATTAGAACCAAAACCAAATGAATTATTTAAAAATTAACATTATTAAATTGTCCAACAAAAATAATTTATTTCATAACAAAAATATAATAAAACACGGGTTGCCTCCTGCGAAGCTTTATTTAAATGTCTTGCTAGACTCTTTATTAATGAAAATCATTCTTTGTGCCTTAAAAAGCATGTCAATGCCCTTAGAAGTCGATCATATACCTGCGCATAAGCTATACAAAAACATATGTAAGCAATTGACAAGATATAGGCATGAAATATTGAAGGTAAGAATTGATATATCTTATCATTGTGCGCATGACAAACTTCATAGATGACCACTGAACTGCTCCACTCGTCAGTGAGAGATGGAGTGAAATGTTTAAGATCATGGAACAAACAATTAGTTCCCAAAATATCATTAGTGGACTCTAATTGGGGGTAGGGTGAATCAAAGGAGTGGGAATCAAAAATGGATGGTTGATCCCACTTAATTTCAAGGCTAGGTTCACAAAACCCAGTATCATTTTCAAATAAATCTGGAATATCCTTAGTGAAGGGATTTTCAAAGAAATCTGATGACTCGATCGACGACTCTCCATTGGAGTCACAAATGGGCTTCACAACATCCTTGTCTAAAGTCTCGACTACAATATGGTCAATATCAATATTGGGGGTCTCAAAATTGTCAAATAGAACGACACTAGAGTGACTTTTAATAGAAAAGGTTGGACCATCATCATCATCATCTATTAATTCATATGATTGGGGAGAATTAGACTCACATGGGGGGCATGAAAAAGCATAAGGAAAATTGATTGCCTTACTTATTTTAAACGCGGGTTCTTCCTTTTTCCCTTTGAGCATTTGAACTTGAGCCATGATTTCATTGAGTTGCTCTTGGATTCTCAACCGCCGGTGCGTTTCTTCCCGAGATTGGGATGCCATAAAGTTCAAGAAAATCCAAAGTTCCTCTCCTCTCTTCTGATAAAGACTTCCACCACTCAATTGCATAGCCAGGCTACGACACTCAATGAGCATTCCATGAAGCACGACATGACTCATATAGGTCTCATCAAGGGTATAGCCAAGAGAGATAATATGGTTATAATAGCTATAAAATCGGTCGAGGTATTCATGTAAAGGCTCATTCTCGCATTGTGGAGGTTGGAAATAGATAGTCATTGAGAGAAAATAAAGTAATCCCTTTGAAAGAAAATATTCCTATTACCTGAAAAGAGTCACTATACTACAAGGAAAAGGTGAGAAAAATCTCAAGGAACAAGTGTTCCTCGAGACAAAAGAAAAGAAAAAAAAAAGACAAGGTAAAACTCTACTAATCACAAATAAACAAAACCGTGCTCCCCGGCAACGGCGCCAAAATTTGACAGGGTTGTCGCATACCCTAATCAAAGATAAATAACCCAAACTAGGCTAACAACAAATTAATGTAATTAGGGAAGTAAGGGGTCGATCTCGGGGAGACGGGAGATACTTGTGAATAGTTATGGTTAGAACTCTATCTTGTACGATTGGCAAATGTTTGTCACTAATAATAAATGCTATAATAAAAATGATAACAATACAATAAAGAAAAGGATCTAGGGATCGGGGTTCACATGCTAATCAATTTAAAAGCAAAGTTGATTACGGGTTTAGAAAAATCATAGTTGTCCAAGTCTTTAAATGGTATATTCCTTTCGGATTCATACCGACTTTTTAACGGGTCCTAACGTCTTTTCAGCCTTGCTAGGTCATTAAACTATTCCTGCCAGTCCTTTAATTTTCATCTCGACTCTCGCCCTTGAGACGGAAATTGACAAGTACAAACAATTGTTTATGGCCATTAAACAAAGTCTATCACGAGATTCAAGCAAGAAATAGAGACAACAAAGAACGATTCTACCGGAATCAATTTATACTTATAAATTAATTAGACATGTTAACCCTTCCCCTAGAACAAAGATTACTTATGCATGATTAACAATGAAAGGGAAACTAAGATTATAAAACTAAGAATGATAAACATGATGAAGGAAATACTGAAAGAAAATGAAACTATAATGTAAACACGAGAATAAAGATTACCGGAAAGGATGAGCAAAGATTGAAATGGAATAAGAACTTGAATAGGAAATGCAAACCCGGAAACTTGAGTTCCAATTACAAGTAGAACCATACAATTGAAGAAAACATAGAACTAAACTAAACTAGAGAAAACTAAAACTAAACTAAACTAAGAAAGATGAGAGAAAGAAGAAAAACTAATGTAAAGAGAGAAGTGTTTTTGTACATGTTATTTGTGTGTGATGCATAGGCTATTTATAAGATTGAGAGGCTGCTGTGTTTCGTCCAAATTCATACCCTAGACAACCTAATAAAGCACTCCATTAAGGCTTGGTAGAAGAAGAGCCAAGAAGCGTTCATCAGCAGACATACCCGATCGGGTTTTTGGATCCCCGATCGGGGATTTTGTCTGTTCAGAACTTTGACTTTTGTTTGATCTTCCCTTGGTACGTGACTTTATCTACCTTGACTCCATTGACTTTAGATTCGAATGGGGACGTAACTAACACCTCTTGGGCCTCATTTCCTCCCCTATTTGAGCTTGATCATGTCCCCAAGGGTTAAGGGTCGGAGCATGAGGTTTGAGACGACTTTCATCGACGAATAGCAAAACCGTCGCAACTTGTGCATATCAGCTCGGAATGACTTGAAACTTGTTCCCTTTGACTCGAACCCTCTAGATCTTTATAGCATGCCATCTTTACCTCACGTAATCGTCCTTCTTAGCTTCTCCTTGCTCATATTTCCTTCAAATGACGGGATTTGAAGTAGAAACGACTCAATTCCTACAAATGACATTAAAGCACGAGAAATACTGCAAAGGAGAGATTAGCTCATAAAACCACCTCTTAAAGTGGATAAACCATATCAAATCGAGCTAAAATGAAGGGATAAAATCATACAAATTAACACTTATCAGGTTGACTACCCGGACGCACCAGCTTTCGGGGCTGAGGTCTTACGTCCTAAGAGCTCGAGTCTGTTGCTGTTGAGGAAGCCCATGGTTCATGTGTGGTACTTAGGCGAGCGTTTGAATCGGCAGTGCTCTCGTGATGCTTTCACGGTCCCCATCGATTCTCTAGGGTCGATGTTTAGGGAGCCTACTGACGCTGAGAGAGAGGCTGACCTGGCTAGCGTGAGTGCAGACGCCCTCCTTCTTCCTGGCGAGGATTACCCAGGTTTTGTTCGTCGGAGATTGGCGTATTGGCCGATCGTGGTAAGCATTGTTTACTTTTTGTTGTATTGAATTTTGATAATTGATAAGTTGCTTGTTGATGAACCATTTGATCTTTGCAAGAGATCGAGGTGGCGGGCGTCGAGCCCCTAGCTTACCCCGAGGTGCTTGAGTACACGGATTTGGCTAGCTCCACGACGATTTCAGAGCTTCGTGATTTCAGCACAGCGGTGACTGATGCTGGCTTGGAGGAGTGGGAGCACCTCGTCAGGAGGCTGAGCTTCCAATCCATGACCGTCTTTGTTGCATACGAATGCATTAGTTTTAACCGTTGATTTGTATTTGAACGTAGCTGGCCCCTTCTCGGCACGTCGCGCTGTAGAGGGTGACCAACCACTTGGGGGCTAAGCCTTTGAGGCACTCGCATGTGGCCAGGACCAACAGGTAGGAACCTATCATTTTTGTGTTTTTTGAAATGAAATGGTTGAGTGAAATGAGGCATTTGTTTTGCAGAGAGCCTTGGAACGTGAGCTGGTAGAGTTTCGGGCGAAGACAGCGGAGTCTCGAGAGGAGATAGCTCGCTTGCTGAGGGAGCTGGAGGCCCAGGATGCCGAGATTTTTGCGCTCGAGATTTTAGCTGGGCTCACTGGTGATGTGGATTAGCCGTCTTGTTTTGTTTGTAGACTTTGGATATTTGAACTTTGTTTTTGAATTTGTTGTACATCTGGATCTGTTTTCGGGCGAGAGCCCCCAGTTTCGGGTTTGATTTTAGGGCAAGAGCCCCCAGTCCTGCGTATATTCCTTTTTTTGTTACTCGTGTTACGACGGCCTGAGTGCCTTTGTTGGAAGATATCTTCTTTTCCTGCAGGTTAGCTTAAAGACATGTTTGGTAGCTGACGGTTTCTACCGTTATGCTCCCGGAATAGAACTCACATAAATTACATGTAGCAAGTAATCTACTCAAATATTTTACATGTGGCATATCGGTAGCCTAAACTAGCGCGAAATGAATGCCTGAATATGATGAAATGCGAAAAAATGTATGAAAATATAAAGAATATAACCGAAACTAGGGAGGGTTTACCCCCCAAAAAAGGAAAAGAAAAGAAATATATAAGTTTAGAAAAAATGGAAATGAGATGATTTTCCTAAAATAAGAAAATAAAAATGAATAAGTGTTCGTGACTTGCAAAAATGTCGATTATCGTCTAGAAAACCGAACCCGACTAGGATTAGGAAATCCAAAACATTGGTAACTCGGCCTACTTTCTGAAACCATATCCTATAGGAATAGGAAATCATAGACGACCATGAATTAGGAAGGCGCAAGAGCTGGAAATTCTGATAAAGGGTCTGAGGAAGAGGCGCAGCAACAGCTGCGACTCTTCAAAAGGGCGCAGCTGTTGCTTCGTCATTTTTTTGGCTGATCAGACCTCGACTAAAATTAGGAAAAGACGAATAGTATATATAGCGAGCTCGGTTGAATATTTTATTCATACAATTCTTCCAACAATCCGTCTTTCGTATAAAAATTCTCAAATCCCAAAAAAAACTTGCGATATAATGGATGCCTTTGAAAACCGTCTCAAAGAATGGGCAAACGAGTTCACCCATGTTGAGAAACATGATATGGGTGCCTAAGACCTAGGGACGATCTTGAGTTTAAAGCTAATGAAAGTAGTAAGACCCTTGCTAGATGCTTGTCTAGAGTATTGGGACCCTAATTTACATGTATTTGCCTTTCCTGGAGGCGATATTGTTCCTTTCCCGGCAGAAGTAGCGGCCATTAGGGGATGGGACCCAGAAGATGCTCCAGTTATACCCCTTAACTCCCAAGGGTATAATAATAGATTCGGGGACCTCCTTGGATTGACTAAAGTTGAGGTGGATCGTCTTGTAACCGCAAAGGGTGTCCGCATGCATGATTTTATGGAGTGATTCATAAATAGGGAAGACCCTTCTTTGTCATATGTTGCAAGGCGTAGGGCCTTTGGGTTTTGCCTTTTGCATGGTCACATTTTCCAAGGGCACATTGACAAGGAGATGAGAGGAGATCCTCTTTTTTTGAGCTTGGTGGAGCAAATGGAGTTGCGCAAGAGCCCAGCTTGCCTTTGATTAGGAGAGATTATCCTTGGCCTTGATAATATAAAGGCTAACCGCAAGCTTCCATATATGGGGAGTCCCGTCGTCTTGCAAGTAATAATTCTTCCTTTCTCTTTTTTTTCGTTTTCTTTTTCTCTTCTCTTTTTTTGTTCTTTTTTTGTATTTCTCTTTCTCTTTTTTTTTCTTTTTTTTGTCTCGTTTTTTCTCTTTTTTTTTTGACCTTCTTGCTTGCTTGCTTTCTCCAGATATGGTTGATGAAGCGCCTGCGATTAATCGAGCCCCCAGTTGATGTGCGAGGATGTCGTGCTCGATCCATTACCATGAGGACTAGGCTCTATATGGCAGACTTCTCCAGAATTCCCAACTATTGGGAAAATAAGCTGAAAGGAGAAGGTATGATTTTTCTGGAAAGACTGGTGAGGCTAGTCGGCCTTAGGCAGAGGATCCCGAAACTTGATATTGTTTCCCGGATGGGTACAAAGGAGTATGTGGTTCATACCCGTTTCTGTTGGCTCTTTATGGGTATCTGACTCATATCTGCGGTGGAGGAAGGCAAGTACTCCATAAGAGCGCGAGAAGCTAAGAAAGCGCGAGCATGTCGATTGCAAGATTTATGAATCTGGTAAGGAGAGGATGAAATAATTGACTGAAGGCGAAGAGGAAGCCGGATTCCTAGTCATGCATCCAGCGAAGAGGTTAAGAACTAATCCTGCTGCGAGGGTAGTGATTAATAGACACAGTAAGGCGAGAACGCAATAAAGGCCGTTGGTGATTAGGTCTGAGGTAACGCAGAAGAGTCCCCCTCGTGGTAGAGACAAAAAGGATGACAAAGGCAAAGGCAAAATGAAAGAATACCCTTTAGTCAGTTTTTATTATGTATGTTTATTATTTTTATTAGTTTTTTTGAGTTGTAATAAAAGATGGTGGGATTTTTAGAGTCCTAGCCTTAACTTTTTATTTCAGCATTTCTTTATATATGAAAATTTTTATTATTTTTGGATAATGAATAAATATTTGAGTTAGTTAAGAAACTAATGAGTTTTCCTTTCTTTATTATTCTTGTCGAACTTCCAATGCAACTGTCTTTCTATTCACATTTCAAATGAATAGCCGGGTTGAATCATGTGAAGGATTGCCTACGTATTCATTAGAAAAATGAAATCAAACCTTGCGCGTAGTTCGAGAAAATGCAAAAGAATAATTGTTCGAAGCAAGAGCTTGTAATGAACTTAGAAAAAAAGTGGCGTATGCCTTGCTTACTTCTAAAATAAATACAGTTCGATTTATTTGATGACATGAGGATTATCCAAATGTCAAAATGCAAGAGCATAGCGACATTAAGTTCAACTGGCTTGGGGCCAGTTTTATTCCGTGTCGCATGAGCGACATGTGGGGTTGCGCGAGGTGCGTTTCCTAGTGCATGCTCAGGGTAGTATCGTTGCAACTGGTCTAGGTTTGTAGGGTTAGCAAATTCATTCCCGTCTAGGTCTGTGATTTTAACTGCACCCCCTGGGAATATGGATTTGACTAAGAAAGGTCTAGCCCAGTTAGGTTTGAACTTTCTTCGTGGATCGACAGGTAAGAGAGCTCTGACTGACTTGAGCACTAAATCCCCTTCTTTGATGTTTCTGGGCTTAACACGTTTTTTGAATGCTCGTTTGAAGCGTGCCTGGTATGTCTGTACATTGTGTAATGCACGCAATCTACGTTCGTCCAAGAGGACGAGTTTATCATATCTATCACTCTTCCAATCAGCTTCTAGGATCTGACTTTCTAAGAGAATACGCATAGATAAGATTTCTAGCTCTACTAGTTGTACAACTTCCATTCCATAGGTTAAAAAGAAAGGATTGGCCCCAGTGGGTGTCCTAACTGAAGTGTGATAGCCCCACAACGGGAAGGGTATCTTGCTTGGCCAATCACGATAATTGTCGATCATATTCTTGAGGATTGTGACGACATTTGTATTAGCGGCCTCTACCGCGCCATTAGTTTGAGGTCGATAAGGAGAGGAATGATGATGCGTGATCTTGTATTTAACTAGCAACCGTTCATTCTCTGCTTGGAAGTGTGGTCCATTGTCACTGATGATTTCATGTGGGCAACCATATCGACAGATGATATTGGTTTGTATGAACTTTGCCACCTTTTTAGCAGTAAGACTAGTGTAGGATGTTGCTTCAACCCACTTGGTGAAATAGTCGATAGCTACCAAAACGAAAGAGTGACCTCATGTTCCAGCTGGGGTGATCTTTCAGATGATGTCTATTCCCTAAGCAGAAAATGGCCAAGGAGAGGTCATGGTGTAAAGCAATGAGGGAGGAAAGTGCTGAACATTCCCGAAGATTTGGCAATTGTGGCAGTGTCTGACGTATTTAATACAATCTGACTCCATAGTTGTCCAGTAATATCCTAGACGTGTGATTTTCTTTGCCATCATGGGCCCGCTCATGTGAGGACCGCATACTTCATCATGTACTTCTTCCATTACTTTTCGTGCCTGTGAACGATCAAGGCAACGCAAGCCGACACCAAGAGGCGTTCTTCTAAACAATTCCCCTTGCATAAGGAGGTATTGAGAGGCTAGTAAGCGTATGGTGTGTTGTCCCCTCTTATCTATCTCTGGTGGGTATGTACCGTTGAGTTTGAAGTTTAGAATGGCTTGGAACCACGGTTCCTCGGGATTCTCTTCTTCGTCCGTAAGTTGGTACACATAGGCCGGTTCTGACCGTCGCTCGATGCATAGAGGCATGTTGATCATGTTGTCTTGCATGTTGATCAAGGCTGTAAGTTTCGCAAGAGCGTTTGCAAATTGATTTTCTTCACGAGGTAGATATAAATAGGTAACTTGATCAAAGAAGTGAGCAACTTGATCTATTCTGGCCTGATAGGGTGCTAGACTTTCACTTCGAATTTTCCATGATCCCGTGATCTGGTTGATTATTAAGGAGAAGTCTCCATAAACTCGAAGATTCTTAATGCCTAGACTGACTACCGCTTGTAAACCAATAAGGCAAGCTTCGTATTCTGCTGTGTTATTTGTCACCTCGAAGTCGAGTTTGACAAACAGTGGTGTATGCTCGCCTTCAAGAGAAATGAGCAACACTTCTACTTCGAACCCTCTTAAACTCAATGCACCATCGAAGTAAAGGTCCCAGGAATCTATACAGGTTTGTAATATATCCACGTCTAGAAATGACCAGATATCTATTGTTTGGGTGTCATTGATAGGATTGTCTGCGAAAGACTTAGCGACGGCACGCCTTTTTATGACTTTCAGAGGTACGTATTTGAAATAGAATTCTGAGATAATTAAGGTCCATCTTGCTAGACGTCCGTTGAGGACGGGTTTCCGAGGAGGTATTTGATAGGGTCCATTTTAGAGTACACCTTGACCGAGTAGTGATAAGTGATATTTTGTACTAATTTATCCCCCGTTTTAGCTCGATTTCTATACGATTTATGCACTTTGTTGAGTGATTAACGAGCTAATATTACTATTCTAGTTGTTTTGCATGCTTTGTCTCGTTTTATAGGAAATGAAGCGGTTTTGCTATATTTTCTTACTATTTGGAGCAAAGGAACTAGAATACGAGTTTTCAAGGAATCGATGATAGCAATTTCACGGTTTGACTACGATTCCGCTACATCCTTCCTCGAGTGGACTCATCTTGGACTTTGACTTTGTTTCTCAAAGGAAACCATCAAACCAAGTCAAAGGAGGACTAGCCAAAGCCCAATTACGTGTTACATTGACCAAGACCAAGGCATAGGATTCCATGCCCAAAGACGAAATTGAAAGAGACGGAAAAATCCATCTGGGTTACATACCCGATCGGATTACCACATACCCGATCGGGTATGTTTGCTGATGGACGTCTCTTGGCTCTTCTTCTAGCAAGCTTTAATGGAGTGTTTTAAGGCTTTGTCTAGGGTATGAATTTGGACGAAATGCAGCAGCCATGCAGCCCTATAAAAGCCAAGGATCACAACATAATTTATAGAACAACTTACAATTCACAACCTAGAATTACACAATTAGCATACACATTTACATACAAGTTTTTAGATTATAGTTTATGCAATTCTAGACTAGTTTTTACAGCAATTTCCTAGTACTTCTTTAGTGTTTCAATAAGCATTTGTTATTACATTGGGTTGGATATTTGTTCTTTATTTTCTTTCTTACATAATTTGCATTCCAAACTCGGTAATTTTCTATCCTTGATTTACTTATGCAATTTTCATCATCATGAACTTTAATCTCATTAGTCTTGTTTCATATTATTGTTGTTAGGAAATCCACATAAAAGTAATGTAGTTAAAACCAAAATATCGTTTAGTATGACACCTTTTATTTTGCCTAATCATATAATAATCATCATAGAATTCATCACTAGAATCATTATTAATATAATCACCGTAATCATTGTAGTACTTTTATTTCATAGTTTAATTTCCTACATCTTTTTCCTCTTAATTTACTTAATCACATAAATTAGATATAACATTGTAAGATTACCATCGTGTAGATACAATAAATAGAATTGTAATATTGAAATGATTTGCTAGTTAAAATGAATTAAAAGAAGAGTCGATATCAATAGAACCACCTAGTTTGTTTCTTCCTTTGGTTGTGTCAAATTCTATAACTTTGTTTAGTGGCCATAAACAATTGTTTGTATTAGTCAATTTCCGTCTTAGAAACAAGAGTTGGGATGGGAATTAGGACTACCAATACGGGTTTAGTGACCTAACCAGGCTGAGAGGACGTTAGAACCTATTAAAAAGTCGGTACGAATCTGAGAGGAATATACCGCTACAAGGCTTAGACAATCGTAGTAATTCTAATGTTGGTATCAATAAAGCTTTTAAATCATTTGACATGAATTTCTCTTTCTCTATATCAATTTGATTAGATAGTTTATTTTACTGTTTTAGATAGTTTATTTTATCGTTTTAGTTAGTTTATCCTACCGTCATTTCATTTCCGTCCATAGATAGTTTACTTTATTGTCATTTGCTAGTTTATTAGTTTAGTTAGATAGCTTTTCAATATTGTCATTTTAATTATCGTTCTTAGTTAGATTTAATTATCGTTACCTTTCTTTTCGTCAATTAGATTAGATTTATTTTTATTGCAATTCCATACTCGTCATTTAAATATCGTCATTACATACTTGTCATTTCATTTCAGGTTAGTAGTTTAGACAATCACCCTAAATGAATCGAACTTAAATGAAAATCACTCCATAGCAATTCATAGTTAACACGTACTCCCTGAGGATCGACACCCTACTTCCCTAATTACATTCCTTATGTTGTTAGCCTAAGTGTGGGTAATTATCTTTGCATCGGGCTCGCGACAAAACCCGATCAAATTTTGGCGCCGTTGCCGGGGAGCACGGTTTTGTTTATCTATGTATTGCTGATTTTTATTTAAAATTCTACCAATTTTAGGTGCAACCGTACCTTTATTCATCACTAACTTTCCTTTTTGTGTTTTTCTTGTAGGTTGACAAAAATGGTGCGAACAAAAGATGATCCTAAATTCCGAGTTTTTGAACTTGCCAATGGGATCCTAAGGGTCCATATCACTCTAATTGCTCTCATAGAAGGAAACCAATTTAGTGGTGAGCCAAATGAAAACCCATCACACCATATCCAAACCTTTTGTGAGTTGTGTCAAACTTTTATGAGGGAGGGAATCACCCAAAACCAAATTACAGAAACTCTCTTTCCTTTATCACTAAAGAGAGAAGCCAAATGGTGGTTCACCCGTCGTTTAAAGGATGCCACAAAACCAATGGAGTGGAAAGAGATCGTTATAGCTTTCCATTGTAGGTTTAAAACTCAATCCACCACGTCAACCATATCAAGTAATTCACAAAAAGAAAGTGGGAAAGGTTCCCAAAGTAATGGGGGAGAGCGAAAGAAAAGCCGAGTGGAAACCTCATGTGATGTTGACACTACCATTTCCATCCTTAGCCTGTCCCGTTCCATCAAATGAAACCACCCCAAATAGTACTTTATATCGTCTGAAAGCTTTAAACCCATTTACCTCACTGACAACACCTTGTGAACTTTGTGGAGGAAAAGGGCATGTACCTCAAAGATGTGGGAATAGACTCACACCATTAAACCCCTTTCACCCACAATTTCGCCAAACTCAACCCACTAATACACCTCATACCATTCCACACTCATCCTTTCAAAATGAACAAGTGATAGCAAAAGTAGATGTCAAGTTAAGGGAAGTAATCCAAGCCCAACATAACATGTACTCATACTTCTTTTCTATAATAGGCTCACTCAAATCAACCATTTTGTCTTTCCAAAAGAGAGTAGAAGAGTTGACCCCATCGAGTTCTAGCCAAACCACCCAAGAGAGTGAAGAACCGTTAATAGTCACAATTGACATGATTAGTGACCAATCTTTTGATAGTCCTCTTGGGAATGGAAAGAGTAAGGAGCCCATCTTTAGGTTACCCCATGAACTTTGAAATAATCCTACACTAACCAAGCCAACCCGAGTCCCTACACAAGAGGAGACATCCCGTCTCGAAGCTTTGATCATGACATTGATAAGAGCTCAAGGGAAATTAGAAGAAAGAGTTGTTGAAACGACAAAGGCAAATGACGAAGCTTTCTCAAGGTTGGAAGCAAGGATTGGCAAGACATCTAGAGAAAAAGAAGCAACCAAAGATTCTCACAAGGAACCTCCCCTTGAAGAAGGGAAGATTATCATTCCAATAAAACTTAAAGATCCAGGTTGTTTTAATATTTCTTTCACAATGAGTCTTCATAAGGTCAGAAATGCATTGTGTGATTTAGGAGCCGCTATTAGCGTCATGCCTTTTTCCTTCTATCACGACCATTGCCCAATACAAATGAAGATTACAAATACTAGCCTTCAACTAGCCGATGGATCTATGCATACTCCAGCAGGAATTGTGGAAGATGTCCCCATTCGGATTGGATACATCCTTATTCCCGTTGATTTTTATGTAATATTTTCAAAGAAAGAAAGAGATGACTATGTTATATTAGGAAGACCTTTCCTAAATACAGTTGGGGCTTGTATAGATGTGCAAGGAGAGAAGATTACTTTTGAAATGGATGGATCAAGTGCCACTTTTGACAGAAAGGGGAATGTATTAAGTGTACGAGATGGTGACCTCGAAGCATTCAAAGCTTCGGAAGTTTATTTGGATGAGATTGCCATGGATGTTGGCAAGGGTAAATGAAAAACTCAAGGACGAAATCAAGCTACAAGGAGCTCATATCCCTTCACAAGGCTTAAGGAGGGATAGAAATTCAAAGTCTAGCATGACTTAAAAATGCGCTTGTCGGGAGGCAACCCGTCTTTCTCTCTACTTCTTTTTATGCATTCTATTCCACTTATTAGACAATGATTTGGATTATTTTATTTGGACATTTCTTTTTGGATTTTGGGATGTAATAGCGAGAAACAATTTTCGTTTTACTTGTTATTTTCATTTTTTATGCATGCTTAGTCGATAGTTTTTTGTACTTGGAATTGGAGGACCTATTGAGACGAGAAGGATCTATCCTTGTCCCATGTTGCCAAGATTATTGAGGTTAGTAAGTATGTTCAAGGCCAAAGCCAAAAGGTAAGAGCAAGTAGCAAAGAAAAAAGAAACAAAAACCGGATCATCGAACTTCCCCGATCGGATTCCTGTATACCCGATCGGGTAAGTTGTCTGCTTCGTATTTGTTCTAATTTCTTCTATAAAACCAACTTGCTACCCTTTGCTTGCTGCCATATTCCCGTGTTCTTCAAATTCAAAGCTCAAAATCTCTCAAAAACCTCCATTTCTTAGTATTTTCTTGCAAAATTTGTCACAATAGTTCATCCAAGGCAACACCTAAGCATTATCAAGTAAGTTACTTCCACTTTAGTTACTTCAATCTCTCTATTTTTCAGAAATCCAACATGAACAAACCCTAACCCAAATTTGGGGGTTATTGATTTTACTTGAAAAACTTGTTTAAATTGGATTTCTAATGCTTCTTACATGATATAGAGTGAATGTTAGTGATTAATTTGAAAGCTTACTATGATTTGAATGCTCATATGCCAATTAGGATACTCATCTTTACTTTATGCTAAACACTCATGCTTAATGGTAGTATAATGCTTGAATTCATGCTTTAGAATTTGAACTTATGCTCTTATTGTGTTAATTTAGCATTAGTACCTTTGAGTAGTGCCCAAAGCTCATGATTCAAGTGTAATGTTGCTCAAAATCCTAGTGAAATATTGTTATGCTTAATAACATCAATTTGTGCTCAAAAGTAGCATGATAATGTTTCACTTATGTTGTTATGCTTGAATTTGTGCTTGAAAGCCTAATATTATAACACTTATGCTATCAATTTGTGTTCATAATGAAGTGTTCTAATACTAGTTTCTCTTAGAAAATGGCACCTACAATAAGGAGATCAAAGAGGGCAAGAACCTCAAACCAAGGAGAAAGTAGTAGAGCCCATGAAGAGGACATAGAAATGTTAGAAGCCGTTGATCAAACCGGGAGTCAAGAAGGACAAGATGCTATGCATGATCCTGGCTTTCCGGATGTAGAGTTTAGTTCAAACAAGCAATGGCAAAAATGGTGTATTATTAAAAGCAAAGGTATGAGAGCTACAAAATTCCTTGATGTTTCTTCTTTAAGACACATGAAGCTTTATGATCATGTCAAGGTGTTATTTAGGGGTCTAAGAATGAATGCTAGTATGAACTTTAGTTATAAGACTTACCCCCAATTAACCCTTGAATTCTTGAGCTCATTTGAGTTGCATAGGTCTAGGAATAGAGGCTCTATCCCCCAAGTCCGGTTTCTATTGTTTAATGATGACTATAGTATGGACTTAGGGACCTTTGCCAGCCAATTCGGTCTCACCTTTGAGGATACTGTTACCTCACTTCCCGAAAGCTTTGATATTAGCCAGGTTTGGAGCGCCATCTCTACTTACCCTGTCTCTCGTTGGGACCATGTCCCACACCAACACATCCATCATCCCGCCATTAGAAGCTGGCAAAGAATCATGGGATGGACCTTTTTGGGCCGAGCTGAGCCTCATTTGGTGAGACGGGTAGAGTCAGAAATCTTAGGAGGGTTCTTGAATGTGAATGGTGAAGAACCATTGTCGATTAGCATTCCTTACTATTTTGTTGTTCAGTTGACTAAAGCTACTAATCCTAAGAACACTAGTATTGTTTATGGAGGTCTTATCACTCACCTTGCTATGCGAGTTTGTGGTTTTAACCAAGCCACCACTGACCTCCAAGCATTGACTACACCTCCCACCAAGATGGATAATGGGTTGGATTATGATTATTTTGTTCAGCTTAATTGGTTTCGTGTCTCTCACTCCCATATGATCTGGAGGATAGTTGGCCGTGATTCGGTCAAGTTGACCGCTGAGGTGAACCAAATTCCATTACTTAGGCAGCGTCCACAACTTCAGGAGGGTGAGGCTATCTTACCCCATCCCACTTATTTTCTTCCTGTTGGGGATATTACCCCCAATGACCCCCCTGTTCAGATTAGAACCCACCGCCCTGAGGTAGGATCATCCTCTCAGTCGACCCATGCTACGGGCGACGTGACTGCCATGTTTGAAGCCTTAACCATGTCCATTAATAGAGTCCAGTCCGACCAGCAGCTTGCTTTGCACCCCATTTATGATCACTTTGCTAGGCAAGGTGTGATTAGACCTGAGGGCCCCCACCCGTCTTTCTATACTTGGCCCGAAGGGGGGTATGATACTGCTTATGATGCAACTGTGCAGTAGACCGAACCTGATTATTGTGGTACTGACTATGGCGTCGAGAGTTTTGGAGGGTATAGAGGTGATTTTAGTGGTCACCAAATAGAAGAGTACCAGTCCTTAGGAGCCAGCAACCCTACCGGGATCATTGCTTCTAGAGGTAGTTATTATTCTGCAGATGATACCTACTATACAGATGCTTCTGGATCCGCATCCGAGCCGCCTCCTTCAGAGAGGAGAGGCCGTAGCTGGTGGCCTTTGGGATGAGATGATAAGCTCCCCTTGTTTATACTAGCTTGGGGGAGGCTAGACATTTTGTAAGCTTTTATTTCTTTCTTTTATTTTTAGCATTTTTCGTTTTCTTCTTTGCCCCTTTTCCCATTAGAGTTTCATCTTGTTCTATGTGCTACCAACCGTTTCTCGGTTTGTTTCTATTATAATTGCATGCACATTGAGGACAATGTGAAGTTTTAGCTTGGGGGAGGATTTGCATTTAGGACTTACTGCATTTAGGATTGCACTTAGATTTTTACTTTTCTCATTAGTTTATTTTCTTCTAATTTTCTTAGTTTATTTTTAGTTTTTATTTGAAAAAAATCAAAAACACAAAAAGAAAAGATCATTTCCATTTTACATTTCTCAATTTATAGTTTTTATAAGCTGATTATTCATTATGTTATGAGGAATTGTGTATTCATGGGGATGTCTTGTACACAGTAGGTAGAAAGTTGCATTTGGACTTAATTAAGCTTGATCTTAACTTTGGCAAGCTACTCATATTGTAAGGTAGAGCCTCCAGTGGTCGGTACATCTGAACCCGATCCCAGTTTAGGAGTGAGTAGTTTCTCCTTATAGTTTGTGTCACATCAAAACGCATAATTATGGTTTTTATTCCATTTTCTATAAGTATTACTGTCATGATCTACATTTTGAAGCCATTCAATCTTGTTCACATTTCGCATTGCCCAAAAACACCCTTCTTCCTAGCTACATTATATTATTGCCTACCCTTGTTGAGCTAGTAACTGACTTAATGTGTAGGGGTGTTCTGTGCTTTTGCAATGTTCTTATAATGTCCCATTTAGTGTGAACTTGCTGTGTTGGGATTGCTGATTCCCGTGTCTTTTTCGGTGAAAGGAAGTTTGGGAAAAAAAATGAAAAAAAAAAGAGCTTTGAAAAAAATGAAAAATGAAAGAGAAAAAGCTCAAAAGAGAAAAAAAAAAGAAAAAAAGAAAAGAAAAAGAAGAGAAAAACGCTTCCATGAATGAAAAGGAAAAGAAAAAATTTCAGGAAGTCGTAACTTGAATTTTCATGTTTAAAAAGCCAATATGCTGCTTTTGGCTATGACTATTGTTTATGGGAATTGGTATGATTTGAATTGAGTATCCACTACACATTTGGTTACTACTAGCTTGACTTAAGCCGCACATAACCAAAATCGTTTGTCCACTTTCTTACCCAATTTTCCCAAGCCTCTTCTTTATTTTCTCTTGGCTTCTTGCGTTACATTTTGATCACGATTAGTCTTACTTAATGAGTTTGGATTGTCTACCATACTAGACTGCGGGCACGTTCTTATAAGTTGTAGATAGGAGAGTGTCACTTCAAATTTGAACCAATATTTCCTATTTCACAAAAATTTGAGTGAAGAGTGTATCGAAAGAGTCCATAGTCAATACGATCATGCAAAAGCTGAAAAGGTCCAAAGAATATTTTCTATGCTGCGCCGTTATGTAAATCTCAACCATGATTTCGCACTTTCCTATGCCCTTGTTGTTTCGGGTTTATGATACATCTACTAGTTAAGAGCTTATTTTTGGGATTTGTATGATACATTGATCACTGTTTGCTACCCTTGTCCTGGTTATGATTGTTATGTTTGCTTGAGGACAGGCAAGGGTTTAGCTTGGGGAGTTGGATACGTGATATTTTGTACTAATTTATCCCCCGTTTTAGCTCGATTTCTATACGATTTATGCACTTTGTTGAGTGATTAACGAGCTAATATTACTATTCTAGTTGTTTTGCGTGCTCTGTCTTGTTTTATAGGAAATGAAGCGGTTTTGCTATATTTTCTTACTATTTAGAGCAAAGGAACTAGAATACGAGTTTTTAAGGAATCGATGATAGCAATTTCACGGTTTGACTACGATTCCGCTACATCCTTCCTCGAGTGGACTCATCTTGGACTTTGACTTTGTTTCTCAAAGGAAAACATCAAACCAAGTCAAAGGAGGACTAGCCCAAGCCCAATTACGTGTTAAATTGACCAAGACCAAGGCATAGGATTCCGTGCCCAAAGACGAAATTGGAAGAGACGGAAAAATCCATCTGGGTTACATACCCGATCGGATTACCACATACCCGATCGGGTATGTTTGTTGATGGACGTCTCTTGGCTCTTCTTCTACCAAGCTTTAATGGAGTGTTTTAAGGCTTTGTCTAGGGTATGAATTTGGACGAAATGCAGCAGCCATGCAGCCCTATAAAAGCCAAGGATCACTACACAATTTAGAGAACAACTTACAATTCACAACCTAGAATTACACAATTAGCATACACATTTACACTTAAGTTTTTAGATTATAGTTTATGCAATTCTAGACTAGTTTTTACAGCAATTTCCTAGTACTTCTTTAGTGTTTCAATAAGCATTTGTTATTACATTGGGTTGGATATTTGTTCTTTATTTTCTTTCTTACATAATTTGCATTCCAAACTCGGTAATTTTCTATCCTTGATTTACTTATGCAATTTTCATCATCATGAACTTTAATCTCATTAGTCTTGTTTTCATATTATTGTTGTTAGGAAATCCACATAAAAGTAATCTAGTTAAAACCAAAATATCGTTTAGTATGACACCTTTTATTTTGCCTAATCATATAATAATCATCATAGAATTCATCACTAGAATCATTATTAATATAATCACCGTAATCATTGTAGTACTTTTATTTCATAGTTTAATTTCCTACATCTTTTTCCTCTTAATTTACTTAATCACATAAATTAGATATAACATTGTAAGATTACCATCGTGTAGATACAATAAATAGAATTGTAATATTGAAATGATTTGCTAGTTAAAATGAATTAAAAGAAGAGTCGATACCAATAGAACCACCTAGTTTGTTTCTTCCTTTGGTTGTGTCAAATTCTATAACTTTGTTTAGTGGCCATAAACAATTGTTTGTATTAGTCAATTTCCGTCTTAGAAACGAGAGTTGGGATGGGAATTAGGACTACCAATACGGGTTTAGTGACCTAACCAGGCTGAGAGGACGTTAGGACCCATTAAAAAGTCGGTACGAATCTGAGAGGAATATACCGCTACAAGGCTTAGACAATCGTAGTAATTCTAATGTTGGTATCAATAAAGCTTTTAAATCATTTGACATGAATTTCTCTTTCTCTATATCAATTTGATTAGATAGTTTATTTTACTGTTTTAGATAGTTTATTTTATCGTTTTAGTTAGTTTATCCTACCGTCATTTCATTTCCGTCCATAGATAGTTAACTTTATTGTCATTTGCTAGTTTATTAGTTTAGTTAGATAGCTTTTCAATATTGTCATTTTAATTATCGTTCTTAGTTAGATTTAATTATCGTTACCTTTCTTTTCGTCAATTAGATTAGATTTATTTTTATTGCAATTCCATACTCGTCATTTAAATATCGTCATTACATACTTGTCATTTCATTTCATGTTAGTAGTTTAGACAATCACCCTAAATGAATCGAACTTAAATGAAAATCACTCCATAGCAATTCATAGTTAACACGTACTCCCTGAGGATCGACACCGTACTTCTCTAATTACATTCCTTATGTTGTTAGCCTAAGTGTGGGTAATTATCTTTGCATCGGGCTCGCGACAAAACCCGATCAAGTAGCTAAGCATGTAATGACGTAGATTCTTTGTTGCCCACACAAGAGCGAGACATGTCCTTTCGAGAGGTGTGTATATGCACTCATATTCTAAGAACTTCTTACTAAGGTAGTAGATGTCTCTTTCTTCTTTCCCGGCAGTTTGTGCGAGCATAGCCCCCATGGTCGTTTCTTTATTGTGAGATATAAACCAAGATGTTGATCTCGTTGGGGAGGCATTAACACTGGTGGTTTTCCTAATATCTCCTTGATTCTGTCGAATGCCTTTTGGCAATCATCATCCCACATGGCATGATTTTTTTACTTTAGCTTTTTGAAAATAGGTTCACAAATCATAGTGAGTTTTGATATGAACCGACTCACATATTGTACTTTGCCCAGGAAACCTCTGACTTCCTTCTCTGTTTGGGGTTATGGCATTTCGATTAGCGCCTTGATCTTGGATGGATCAATTTTTATTCCCCTCTAGCTGACGACATGTCCTAGGAGTTTGCCTGAAGTTACTCCGAATGCACATTTCTAAGGGTTGAGTCTCATGTTATATTTGCGCAACCTGAGAAAGAAATTGCGAAGATTATGGATAAGCCATTTCTTGTCTTTGGATTTGACAATCATTATCATCCACGTATACCTCCACTTCTTTATGCATCATGTCATGCAATAACGTAGTTGCGGTACGTTGGTATGTAGCTACAGCTTTAATTAGTCCAAATGGCATAACTTTGTAGCAGTATATGCCCCATGAAGTGACGAAAGCTGTTTTATGCATGTCTTCTTTGGGCATTTTGATCTGGTTATACCCGGCATACCCATCCATGAAGGATAAAAATGCGTTATCTGTCGTGTTATCTACCAATTTGTCGATATGCGGTAAAGGGAAGTCATCTTTGGGACTTGCTTATTTTAGGTCTCTGAAATCAACACAAACCCGGATTCGTCCATCCTTTTTGGGTACGGGAACTACGTTAGCCACCCAATCAGAATACTCGGAAGCTTTAATGAAGCTGGCCGTGAATTGTTTATCGACCTCTTCTTTGATCTTAAGAGCCCATTCAGTCCTCATTCGACAGAGCTTCTGTTTTACATGTTTGAAACCTGGCTTGATTGGACTTATGTGTTGTGCGCTATCCCTGTCGATCCCTGGCATGTCTTTGTAAGACCAAGTGAAAACGTCTTTGAACTCGTGTAGGAGGTCTACAAAACTGGCCCTGTTAGTCGGATTCAAGGTTGTCCCTATTCTAAGTTCTCGGGGTTCTAGTTCGGTCCTTACGTTGATGGGTTCAGTGAATTCTATGACTGGTATTCCTTTCCCCTCTTGTAGTATTTCTTTGATTATATGGGGAGGTAATTCAATCGAGTCTGGGTTTGGATTATCCTCATTGTCATCATAAAAAGAATTGCATTCAGAAAAACACAAGGAGTAAGCAGAATCAGATTTATTCATATTAAATTTTGAAAACGGCTGAATTAAAGAGGCCATATGTTAAGTAGTCAGAGGCGGTAAAGGAATAGTTGCTGGGACATTTCTCAAATTGTTGTTATTGTTAGATGCTAAGCTAGGAGAAATAAAGGGATGGGGGATGACAGTAAGAGGAGACTCTCTAAGAACTTCGCTAGACTCTTACTTGGAATCCGACTCCGACTCTGACTCTAACTCGAATTCATTGTCTTCTGGTTCTCCTTTGAACATCTCTCATTCTCCAGTAGTGACTTTGAAGAGTTTCCCTCTGTTGTTGGTCCATTTGATCGACTTTCTCCATCCTTTTTGTTGGCTTGAGCTAGCGTCCTTGATCAACGTTGTAGGGTTAAAATGATCATCCTGAAGTATCATTGTAATGATCTCATTCTGTGCAGCTCTAACAAATCGATCTTCTCCAAATAGAAGGCTAACTGCTTGTTCCTCTAAACAAGGTGTATGACGAGTTTTGACGGTAGGAACCGTTTCTGAGGGAATAAAGTAGCAATCGTGGAAGACCTCGATTCCCCCTAATTTTATTCCTCTATAGTGCCAAGGCTCGGGAAATCCGTGAAAGTATTCTTGGCTTCCTTCCCTAACAAAATATCTGTTTAGAGTAGGGAGATAAGGTTGCATCTGGATTACCTTACTCTTACGATTTTGCACTTGAGTAAGCATTTCTAAGGTTTCCTCCTTTGTGAGTTTGTACTCTAATCCCAATAGTATCTTTCCGGAGTTCCCTCCTTTGTATGGTGCGAAGGTACTTTTCCTTGTTGGGTTTAATGGCATCCATGGGAAATATCCCTAAGATTTGAGTATGTGGTTGACCACTAGGTTAGAGTATGGGTCGAAATATAGAGGTGCCATCTCACTCTCTACAAGATTCACACTATGCAATCCTCCAATCTCATATATTGGATCTGTAGCTACTTGATTGCTAGACATTTTCTCTATCACAGCCTTGGTAGGTGACGAAGTGATCGTCACTAGAAGAATTTTGATATTCCTGTGTAGGGTGGATGTTACTGCTTTAGAAGCATGTATCCATGGCCTTCCTAGAATTATGTTGAAGGATGTTTTAATGTCTACAATCTGGAAATTAACCTTTCGCTTGACTGGCCCAGTGGCTATGGTGAGGCTGACAAGTCCTACTACCTTCTGCCGTGTCCCATCATATGTTCGAACACCTTGGTTGGTAGGACTCCAATCCTTTCTTTCATTTCCAGTTTACGTGCCGTCTTCAGTGGTATGACATTGACTATGGAGCCATCATCTACCAAAGTCATGGGTATATTCTTCTTTAGACATGTGATTGTGATGTACAGAGCGACGTTGTGACTAGCCCCGAAAGGAGGTAAGTCTTCATCTGAGAAAGTAACTGGGTTGCTGAGCTTGACTGAATCTTAGAAGACCAAGTTGAATACATCATCAGGTGTAGAGTCGTGTGCTACATTTAGCTTTGCCAATGCTTGGAGTAAAGCTTGGTGATGTGGAAATGAACTTGCAACTAATTGCCAGATTGAAAGATCAGCCTTTGTCTTTTGTAGTTGCTTTAGTAGATGGTCATTAGATGTGCCCTCGTCATCATTTCGGGTGATGACAATGGTATTAGTAATTGGACCGTTAGTAGTAGGATCGTTTTGAGTGACATTCTGATAAGGGCGTCCTGATCGAGTGAGATAGCCTATATCTTGATCTTCCCTATTTTGAGTTTGAGGATGCTTTGTGAGGTATTCATCCTCATTGCCATCAGCCCATATTCCGTTGACGCTATTGAGGTCGTTTAAAGTGATGATTTCAGCTTCTAAAGTGATGACTCGTTCAATCAAGTTGTCACATGTTGTGATTAGTTCTTCCATTGTAGATTTTTGGGATAGGAATAGAGCCTGTGGTGCGCTTTCTTGGGGTGTGGTGCCCGGAATGCGTAGGGATGTCATGATGGTTTTGATTTCTGAGACTCGTCTACTCAAATTTTTAGCCCATGCGATGAAGTCATCGATGGTAGGAGAAATGGTGGAATACCTTTCCTCATTTTCGAGCATGTTAATTTCATCTTCGAATGGGGATATAAGGTGCGAGCAATCCAAGGTGGATTCTTCATCCGTGATCATTAGAATTCCAAGAGGATTCTTAGTGTTGTGAGGTTTTCCTCCTGGGTGTATGGGTAGACGACCATCCTCAATCATATCTTGAGCGACATGTTTCAATTTGAAACATTTCT
This sequence comes from Heliosperma pusillum, assembly GCA_022085475.1. NCBI lineage: Eukaryota > Viridiplantae > Streptophyta > Magnoliopsida > Caryophyllales > Caryophyllaceae > Heliosperma > Heliosperma pusillum. The sequence continues at coordinate 12,837 of JAIUZE010006398.1, read as the reverse complement.
CTGTGTCGTGCCCTTTGCCCCTATGATACTCACAGTAAGCATTCTCATCCCATAACGTACTCTTTTTTTCCGGATAAGATGTAGGTCCTATAGGCTGGAGCTTGCCTTGTTGAGTCAATCTTTTTAAGGCACTGGAGTATCTGTCGCCGATGTTAGTGAACTTCCTTTGAGGGTTCTTCTTTATGGGTGTTTCAACAAGGTATACCTCATCGGTTTTGTTAGTGGAGCCGTAAGAACGACTTGTTGAGCCTTGATACCCACGACCTACCGTTTTTGACAAGAGTCTCTTTCGGATGTCGTCTTCGATTCTGGTCCCTAGCACAGTTAAGTCTTTAAAATACTTTTATATTCTGGTATCTTAGGTTGTTTGCATAGATGGGTCTTAGATTGTCCATGAACTTTTCCACAAGAGTGGCCTCATCTGGTCGTTCGACTAATTGGGTACTAGTCTTCCTCCACCTACTTAGGAAGTTGGTGAAACCTTCCTTCTCATTCTGAGTTAGGACCTCTAGACTACGCATGTTAACTTGAATTTCAGCATTGTCGGCGTATTGTTTGGTGAATTCAATTGCAGCATCATCCCAAGTTGCAATATTCTTGTGATCTAGGGAATATAACCATTGCTTGGGAATGGTGTCGAGAGATGAAGGAAATATCCTTAGGAACATCTCTGGTTTGATGCCGTTGATAGACATATAATCCTTGAAAGCACGGATCAGGTTCAAAGGGTTCTCATGCCCTTTGAATTTAGGGATGTCAGTCATGTTGAAATTGGTTGGCAGCTAGGCATTTACCGCTTCATATTTGCGATTGTTTTCCCTATAGATGTCATCTCCCTTTAGATACATTAGTTATTCCTCTAAGTATTGGAGTCGCTTTTCCGCTCCAGTAAGAACTGGTGGGATATCGACTTCTGGTTGTCCCACGATGAGAGAAATATTATCGTGCACACTAGGGTAAGGAATTTCTGCGAGAGGCAGCCTAGTTTCTACAGCAATGATTCGACCTTCAATGACAATGAGGCGAGCATATGCTTGGTCTTGACTCGTTTGGAGACGAAGGAGCGCAGCTAGGATTTGATCATTACCATTTGGCTCAGGTTGATGAGCACTTGCTTGACTGGTTCCAGGCATCTTGGAAAATGGGCAAGAGACCAACGACGAATCAAAACGCGGTCGACCAATCTAGCACAGTTACTCGAAAAGACTCGATTTGTGAAATGGGAGTGTGACACTGTGTCTAAGTGAGTTTTGAAAATGACTTGTTTGGAAATGTTTGCCCTAGACAACCGTAGTGTGGTTGTAGGAGTCTTGACTCGAAGTGGAGAAAAATGACTTTGACTAGACACTCGGACAGAGTCTCGACTCATTTTGCGCTACTTTAGGCCACCTTTGAAAATGCTTTACAGTTTTATGAAGGATTTTGATTTTGAAAATTTTGTCATGGTTTATTTACAAATAGGGTGATCACGTAAGGGTTATACACATTTAAACAGGCACAATAACGGCATGCTGAGTGCATTTAAAATGGTTTTGGCTTAAAGGGTGGGTTGCCATACCAATCATTCAAACCCAAGGTCTGTGGAGAGGTCTGCGTCAAACATGAGTAAGGCCGGTTCCTAGTCCATTTTCCCGAGTAGTGAAAGCCCTTGGTGTTAACATGAGTACACACCGCGGTATGGTTAACGTCAATCGCTATCCATCCTTAGGCCCAGATAAGAATTTGGACTGTCCAGACAGGACGATTGGTCGAAAGGGTTGGGTTGGGCCAAGGAAGGCCGAACAAAACGACCTAGGAAGGTCGAGTTGTAAGTTTCTTAAACTCAATATTAGACATTTCTAAAAACATTTTACAATTAGTTTACTCATTAAACTATTGGATCTTATGCATTCATAACAAAATAATACAAAAATAAGAAGAAACTATTTTCTCACATTGATTTGGACGATTTTGGGCACAAGAATATGACATCTTCTTATTTTGTTCTTGAGCTTATATGATATGGATGAACTTCCAAGTTTCAAAGAAGAAACTCTCCTTTTAGATGCACCCAAGACTACCCCTTTTAAATCCACAAAATACTGCAGTAGTATATTATGAAGTAACCCTTAACAATATGACTAATAAACACTATTATACTCTTAGTAAATTTTATTAGTGATTGATGAACCATAGTAGTTTGAAGCTTCTTAAGCTTTTCTTTAGAGTGAGAAGTGAAGATGTTAGAGAGATTAGCAAGCATCCCCTTATGAGATCAAGTGGTGTGTATAAGAAGAAAAAATTTTCTCTTCCTTTTGCATGTCCCGACCGGCCACACTACTCGTGGGGAAGGGTGGGTGCTTTTCCTTTTGTTCTTAACAAAGCATTAGACTAGGTTATAGGCTTTAGGTTTGTCATGATATTGTCTAATCTTAATTAGAACAATAATAAGTACTTAAACACCTATCCTATCTACAAAATCTGGTGCACCCATATAACATGGGTGTCCATTTTATTTTGTGATTTTGTCATTTGTCACATATGTGACATGTGACATGTAACATGTAATTTTGCTTATAAATGTGCATTTAACCAATTTAAATGCAATTTTATAACAAATAATTAGACTTAACATTTTAAGTCGCATTTTATAATTACTTGTAAATAAAATTGGTCATCTCATATTTGGTTAATATAATCTACAACAATTTGTAATTATAATCAACCAATTTTGCTTATCTCAAATGTTTCATAAACATAATGCATTCTTAGTAATGTAACAATTAAATTACTAAAAATGAATCTTATTTAATCATATTACAATAAGACATTATTCTCACTAATATAAACTTAGTTCAATTTAAGGGATTAATTAATTTTTATCAATATACAATTTATTAATGTACATGATAAGGGGATTGTCCTTTAGGTGTGACCTAAAGGGATCAACTGATCACCACCGTCATACGACAGTAACGTCAAACTCAAGTGAGCCAATCGTTACCGATTTATGTTGACCAGTTGACTATAATATTCATCATCCCTTTTTATTCTTATTATTCAGATTTAATTATGTGATTGCACTATTGTTAAGGACACTCACTCCAACACGAGTAATGAAAACCGACAACTGTCTTATACATACTATTCCCTAACCTCGTTCAAGTTTCACCCTAGGTAACACGTAAGTGTATTATCCCCAGCGGAGTCGCCAAACTGTGATGCACGTGTTTTGCAATCCTTTCCAAACTGTGGTGCACGGGATACCACGGATGGAGAAACGAAAGACAAGCGTGAAAACACGCATTTGTGGAGTCGCCACCAACTTTTTTGGAACCATTCGAATACTTTATTTCATGTCAAGACACAAAGTCATGAAATGAACACTAAGAACTCGTTACCCTTACCATTATATGTCTAGAATGACTCTCGTGGATGCCAATGAACACGGATGTTCACAGAGATCTGGAGTAAGGGGTGAGCGTACATATTAGGAAGTTCTTTTAATCGAACACCTAATCCCACTCGCTTCGATAGAGGCCTCTACTAATGATTAGGGAAAGTCTTCTGTTATCGATGTGTTGTCAATTATATGCATGCAATGCAATATCCACGTTTTAATCCTAGCATATGAGCTTAGACTATGTCGGTTGAACATGTAGTTTAGCAATCAATTATGTCGAATTGGGATTTAGGATTGAATGCATATGAGAGCAGTTAATTAAATCATACAATGATTACGAAATAAATTACAAAAGAACAAAGATTACAATGGATTTCATGATCTATGTCGGAAATATCTTTAAATGATTAATTGAAACAAAGAGAAGAATTAATAAAACTAAAACGAATCAGATTAGCAGCGATACTATGAATAATAGTCGATTTATTACCTAATTAAACTACCTCAAAGTAAAACGGGAAGATCAGAGACAGAAACCAGCTCGGAACAGGCGCAGCAGGTCATGCATCTTCTTGAAAGAGGCGCAGCTCCTGCTGCGTCATTTCTTGAGCAGTTTCCTACTTTGGAAGAAAGATTTCCGCGTTTCTTTATGGGAATTGCGGTAGATTTCGAATACTCTTCTAAATAAAATATGAATATATTTTACCGAGAAAAGATAAGTTTTGAAATATTAAAATATTCGGAATATTCTCGACCGTTCAGACACGGTTTTAAGACACGGTTTATAGAAAATGAAGCGGATTTTGAAATGACTGTCAAAACTACCATATCGGCACGTAGATGACGACCAAGGGGTAGACACAAGTATTTGAGCTGTCACTTGACGATAAACTTACGAATTGTCATATATCGTTTCGCAAACCAAACATGCGGCCCAATCATCACTGGGTGGTTGGCGAAAGGTGTAGATTCGAGGTATCTACAGGTAGACCGTTATGTTACCTCGAAAGGTGTTCGTATAGACGATTTTGTTAATCGATTCATAAATAGGGAGGACCCTTCTATATCATATGGTGCGAGGCGCAGAGCCTTTGGATTTTGTTTTCTGCATTGTTATATCTTGCAAGGCCATGTTGATAAGGAGATGAGAGATTAACCTCTTTTCTTGAATCTGGTAAAATAAATGGAGTTGTGCAATAGCCCAGCATGCATTTGTCTATAAGAGATCATTCTTGGCCTGGATAATAGGAAGGCGAATCGAGAATTTCCATATCTGGGCAATTCCATCTTCTTGCAAGTAAAGAACTCCTTCTTTTCTCTTTCCTTTTTTTTGTCTTTCTTTTTCTTTTTGTCTTTTTCATTTTTTCATTTTTTGTCTTTTTTTTCTTTGACTTGTTCTTTTTTCTTGCTGCAGATATGGCTGATGGAACGACTGCGATTGATCGGGCCCGTAGTTAATGTGCTGGGATATCGTGCACGATCAATTATCATGAGAACCAGGCTCTATATGGTGGACTTTTCCTGGATATGCAATTATTGGGAAAATAAGCTGAAAAGTGAAGGCAGTCCCTTGATTCGATGGATCGTGTCGTGGTGGCATCTCAGGTCGGTTACTGGGGTGTCATCTCTGGATTCTACTCGGTCAGTTCGTCTTCCTGTCATAGAATTTATGGTATGTATAGTTCCGAAAAGACTGTTGAGGCAAGTGGGCCTTAAACAGCAAATTCTGAGGCTTGATACAGTTCCCCAAACTGCCTTGGCTCATACTATAGAGTCTTGCGGGAATGGGCCCCTAGATGGGTTGAGAGGAATATGTGGTATGTACTAGTTCCAGTTGGCCCGTTATGGGTATCTCGCTCATGCTTGCAATGGAGAAAGGCTAGTACTTCTGAGGAACGTGAGAAACTGAGAAAACATGAGCATAGAGAATATAAAATCCGCGAGACGGCTAAAGAGAAAGAAAAGTATTTGACTGAAGGGGAAAAAAAAGCTGGATTCTTATTTGTTCATCCAGCGAAGAAACCGAGAACTACTCATGTCGTGAAGATGGTGATGGATAGGAGTTTGGAGAGAGTGATGGCAATGTAGGTGAGGCTGATACCTTTGGTTTCACTTAATTTTCTGGGTTTGGTGTGATTAATGGAGTTGGGAAGAGAGGAAGAAAGAAGAAAGAAAAAGCATAAAGCAGAAGAAGTGACCGGTAAAATAAAAAAACAAACCTATTGCAACAGGTAAAATTTAAGCTAGTCTAATACGAGAAAAATAAGTGTAAAGATGAGATTAATATGGGATAAAGCATAGGTTGAGGTAAGTTGATAAGGGGAGACATAGGTTGGATTAATACCATTAAATAACCCTTAATTATATGAATAAGTTTTTAGTTTTTGAGGGAAACGTAAAACGTAATACTTATTTCTACATTTATATTTTATGTCAATTTGTAATGTCATAAGCCTATATAAAAGCTAATACTTCACCTTGCAAGATGCATTAAACAATGAATAATTATCTCTTTATATTATTTTACTCTCTCATTTTCCAACACACTCTTTCCTAGAAATTCAACTAATAACACCTCAAAAATTATCAATCCCTCATTCTCTTTTATCTCTAAAACATAATGTCACCCCCTTCCATCACAAATATTATAATGAAGCTAATTTCTAAGCTAAATGTTCTTATAGTGATGTTGTAAATGAAGAGTTTCAAGTTATGCAAAAAGATGACAAACAAGAAATAAGAGCTTATAGGGAGCAGTTAGTCTGATTATCAGAATCCTTGTCCATCCCGGGGTTGGGTTTACCAGCTGCAACCATAGAGGTAGAAGTCTTGCCATCTACTGATCTACTACAGCCATATTACTATCATGGATTCATGGGTTTATGTCATTTCCTTAATAGTATCAGCTAGATAGCTTAGTTTTGCAACAATGGAGGTGTCAAAGAAGTAAGCTTTACCTATTTAACAGCCAAGGCCTTTGATGTCGATTTTGGGGCATTTGTCTTAGTAGTCTACGCTAAATTACGAACACATAGTAAGTACAATCACAAAGAAGGTTTATTAGGATCAATATTATAGACTAAGACTTTTATTATTGACAAGAGAGGATTACAAAGGATTTTATATGAGAAGGGTTTTTATTTCACTTAGCTTGATTTTCTATGGTACCAAGCATGTCTATTTATACTACTTACATGATAAGCATGCTCATACACCTTGCATGCCTTGATGCTACACTTGGCATATTGCCTAAGACACTTATGTAGCCTACTTACCTTACACCTAGTACACACTTATTTATCTTACACCTAGCATACACCTACTTTTCATAATTACCCTAATGGTAATTTTATTTATTTATGCTTATGGTAATTTTGCTTAACTATTTACATTTCTTTGTCTTCACTTCCCCCTGTCTCCAAAAGAGGGCGGTGTTCACACCGAGTTGTCACTGTCACCAGAGTCACTTTCTTCACTTCCGGATAAATACTCATTTACGTATATCTTTAGACCTGGAATATACTTTTTAATTTCACGTGGGTGCCCTTCAACTCTGTATCTTGGGTGATCATAATCATTTATGGGCTTGGAGTATTGGCTATGGAAACCATGTAGTGTTTTTCTGATCTCACGAACAAAATTTTGAGGATATGTATGGTGCCAATCTGCTGTGAGTGAGCAAGACGATTCCTTACTTATGCTTGATCCTTTTACCCCATTGAGGTCTGCTAGTTGACTTGTTCTTTTGTGAAAATGATTTTCTGACAGAACTTGGGTGTCATATCTTCGTTGTATTTGGATATCGTTATCCTTTCGGATTTGGAAGATAGTGATCTTGAAGGTGATGAATATTGTATGACCTTCCTTCTTCCGGATACTTTCTTGCCATTGAGTGGTATCTTGAAATAGTGTCAACCATTTGTACAGTAATTTGTATTGTGGCTTCCTTTTGGTTAGAAGACACTTTGCCAAATACTGTAACATTGGGCTTTTTTCTATAAGTACCCCTATAGTATATAGTTCAGCAAGATACCAGAGTAAGAGATAGGCTTCAGGAGGAAATCTTCCGTAATGTTTCGGATTTAGGTGGATGGTGGTGAGGAATGGATATGCCGGATGGTAAGGTAGACCAAGAAGGGGTCCTTGTTCCAATCCATATCTATGGACATACAGGACAAGAAGTTTATGGAGAGTTTCAATACCTCTGGTTGTTAGGACTTTCTTCAGGAGGTCTTCTTGCAAAACTTGAGGCATATGACTCACCAAAGATTCTATTGATTCTTTGTCTGGCTGTGCGAGGTTGAGCATATAGATCATAGGGATGATGGATGAAATTTGACGTTGGGTTCTTGAGAGAAAATCTGGAAGGAAATTATCTTTTCCTTTTATGTGTTTGACCTCAAATTTCCATTGAGAAAACCAACTTGCCCATCGGAGTAGCTGTGCTTGAGGGAGAGTCTTTTGCTTAAATTGGATCATCTTTGGGAATGATGACATGTCCATTTCTATGAGAAAATGTTGCCCAATAAGATGAAACTCAAATTTTTCAATACCTCTTTTCACCGCGAGAATTTATTTGTATGTGGAATGGTAGTGTTTCTCGCTTTCTTTGAAAGCTCCGCTCTTGTAGCCGCATATCTGTCTGTTACCCTTCTCATCTTCTTCAAGTAGTACCGCACCCCAGTAGCAATCACATGCATCTGTTTGTAGAATTCTTTTTCCTTTTGATGGGATTTTTAATGCCGGGAGAGTTTTTGTCATCTGTTTCAACTCCCTTATTGCCTCTGTGCATTTTTGGTTCCATGGGGCAGCATCTTTCTTTAGTTGGGCTGATAATATTGACCTGTGCTTTGCTAGGTCATGGATAAAATCTGCCATATAATTGACAATGCCAAGAAATTGCTGGATTTGCTTATAGGAGAGCTTTTCATCTGGAAATTCTTCAAGTTGTGTAGCAATATGAGGCTGAAGATAGTATTGACCTCTGGAGATATGCATCCCGAGAAAATCAATTTTTGTTTCTCCGACGACCATCTTTTTCTCTGAAAGCATTATCCCATATTGTTGGACAATATTATGGAATTTTGCTTAGCATTAGTTTAATTTCTCTCTTCTTGTTGCTTGTGTTTCTAGGATTGGCACTATTGTCTCTCCATGGTTTCCTAACATCAACACTTTAGCATCTCATTCTTTGTTTACTCTCTTGCTTGGGACTATTCATAGGCTCAGATATTACTAGTTTATTTAGCGGTTTAAGTGGAATAAAGTGGTATTTGAATGGAGTTTTGCATGATTATTGTCACAATTGCCCACTTTTTAAGTATCAGTACAATAATCGAGTTGTGAGCTGTAATCGGAAGCGACAGAGTATCTTCAAGTCTACCATGGTTCAAGTCATCAACAGGAAAGAAGAAAGAAGGGTGAAGGCACGAAAATGTCGGCGAAGGCAGAATTTTGGAGAAGTTAGCCAACATCACATGCACTTGCCGTGCACGGATCAAGCGCTTGCAGCACACCACCAAGGCTCTTGCAGCGCATTTTTGATTTTCTTCCTTTCCGTATTAACACTTACTCCGCCCATTTATCTTATTATGCTTATACTATAAATACACACTTTGTTTTTTGGTTTTCATTATCAAATGCTTTGTTTTAATGAAGCTGTAATTTTGAGATTCATCTATGTTGCGTTTAGATCTAGAGTGAGGAAATAATCCTCCTATCTTAATCCAATCTCAAAAGTTTAATATTTTGATTGTAAGACACTTTAATTTAACTCTAATTATCCTATCTTTTTACCCGAAAATAACCCAACCCGAACTGACGTGGTTGACCATTTACCAAGTCTAGTGTCGGCCAGTTGTTTACCTATCTTTGGTTTTTATATCTCTTTTATTTGTTAAGTTTTATATATTGAAAATGATTTTCATGAGTAATTGATCAAACATATATATTATTACAGTAAATATTGCTTAAAACAGGCATTAACCGTCTAAACCTTAAGACGAGTCAAGTAATATCAAGTGGTGGTAATAAAGACAATTTTTGGTATATTCTAGGCAACAAGTAAGGTGATTTGGTATGTATTTGACCCGTCTTAAGCTTAATACGGATATCGTCCGTCTGAAATGAGAATTTGTGATATTCAAATGGTTTCATCTCCTTCCTTCCTTTGATCTTTATAGCAAAAATAAAAATAAATAAATGACTGAGTGAGTATAGATAGATAGATAAATAGATATCAGTAAACAAAATATGATATGGACATTTTACCCTGTCTGAAATGAGAATTTTTGATATTAAAATGATTTCATCTCTTAGAGAATCCGCAAAGGTAAGGCTCTGTGTATTTTATGTAACACCCCTATTTATCTGGCCAACGTAAATAGGGATGTTACTCCCTTGGTTTCCCGAGGTCTTGCATCAACAACTACCAAAGTTCAAAGTTTAGTGATAAATAAACCAAAATCTCCAATATACAAATCCAAAACGACAACGGAAGACTCTTAGATCTATGTCATCTTTATACACAACTACTACACTAAACTCCATATGTCTAGGCTCATCCGCTACCCCAACATCACCATATGCATCACCGTAGATAGTTTTACAAGATTTGATAGAGAAAAGAACTCATCAATCATAGTCAATACAAATAATCATGGTCATATAGTAGTACAACACCAATCATAATCCAACACCATTAATGAGCTAACATCATTCCCCGAAATCACCGCACATGCTACTAATCACGGGTCACCCAAACTGAGGCACTCTACTCACATGGTGAACGTGCTAGGCCTTGGTGGTACTCCAATAACACGGCGAACGAGCTCGACCACCCAACAATATGTGGCACTCCACTCACACGGTGAACGTGCTCGGCCACGACGATGTTGGAGTAAGTGTCATCAACAATAGTGCGATCACATGATTAAATCTCAATAATAAGAATACAAAGGGATGATGAATATTATAGTCAACTGGTCAACATAAATCGGTAGCAATTGGCTTAATTGAGTTTGACGTTAATGTCGTATGACGGTGGTGATCAGTTGATCCCTTGAGGTCACACCTAAAGGACAATCCCCTAATCATGTACATTAATTAATTGTATAGTGATACAGATTAATTAATCCCTTAAATTGAACCAAGTTTACATTATAAGTGAGACATATATCTTATTGTAATATGATTAAATAAGATTCATTTTAGTAATCCAATTGTTATATTACTAAAAATGCATTATGTTTATGAAACATTTGAGATAAGCAAAATTGGTCGATTATAATTACAAATTGTTGTAGATTATATTAACCAAATATGAGATGACCTATTTTATTTACATGTAATTATAAAATGTGACTTAAACTGTGAAGTCTAATTATTTGTTATGAAATTTCATTTAAATTGGTTAAAATGCACTTTTATAAGCAAAATTACATGTTACATGTCACATGTCACATATGTGACAAATGACAAAATGCAAAAATATAATGGACACCCATGTTATATGGGTGCACCGATTTTAAAGGGATTAGGGTAGAGGTTTAGGTATTATTAGTTGTTCTAATTAAGAATTAGACACAATAACTAAACCTAGACCTAGACTATAAGCTATTGCATTGTTAAAAACAAAAGCAAAAGCAAACCCTTCCCCATGAGCATTTGTGGCTGGTCCTCTTGCATGCATAAAGAGGACTTGTTCCTCTTATTTTAAATATAGATCATATACATAAAAAGATATGTCTATCTCTCTTAAAATCAAACATCTCTCACTAAGAAAACTTAAAGAAGTTTTATTATAGACTTGAGTTCTAATTCTCACATAATATTACTAGCGTAGTAATCAGAGTTATTTGATATATTATTAAGGGCTACTACAATATATACTAGTGTAGTATTTTGTAGTGTAAAAGGGGTTTGTCTTGGTGCAACTTATTGGAGAGTTCTTATACTAAGAACTAGGAGTTCATCCCTAATATTGTAAGCTCAAGAACAAAGTAGGAATGAGTCTTAGTTTAAGAAACTTACAGACAATACTCTACCCATACGACGGACATGCTCGACCGTCCAAACCCAGATCATTAATTTGAACATCCTTTGTGTGGTGGTAAACACAAGAAGTGGTCCCTAGGGCGAAGTCAATCTCCTGAATTGCTCCACAACACAACTATTTATCATACATATCACACAATCAATCACAATCATTATAAATATCACAACCATCATCATCAACAATCACAATCAACCTCAATCATTGTACACTATCATAACTATCATCAACAGCAATCATTATACAATATCACAACCATCATCATCATCAACAATCACAATCACAATCACCCTCATCATCATTGACAACCACAATAAACAATACAAGCAAGATTGTTCATATAAACCGAAGGTTGAGTAAAAAAAACCCTACCTTTTAGCAAATCAAATTCAATCAAAGGAAGGTATCAAACCCGCTCCTCTACCGAATCGGCACCTATAATAACATAATAACATAAATTACACTCTAACCTTAATCAGTTGCCTAATTATAAACAAATTCCCCAAAACCCCCAATATCCGTTTACAATATACCTAAATCCCCACTTTCTAGGATTTCGCCAAATAAAATTAGATAGAATAAGAAATCCCCAAATTCTAGAGTTAAGTTCACCCCCTTTATACTAAAAAAATAAGTCTATCCTTTAATTTTTCCTCCAAAATGCACACACTAAATAAGGAAACAATGTAACACCCTCAAATTTGCGGAAAGAAAAAAAATTAATTTAAATACATAAAAGATAATAAAACATAACGAAGGTGTCATAAAATAAAAAGGGTCATTACAAAACGGAAATAATATCCTACAAAAGAAATATACAAGACGGGAGACATATCTCCCGTATAAATACGGAATGAAAAGAGTATATAATAATATACAATCTAAGAACCGAATATAGGTCCAAGGTAATACTTCGCTCGCTAGCTCGTCAATGTACCCAATGTATGCATTCACCACCTGTTCGACCGCATTAAATATAAACACGGAAGCCACAGTCAGTGGGGAGTAACTCCGAGTCCTCCCAGCCACGAAATGTCGCGTTTAATGAAACATGAATAACATAAAAGCAATGTATATAGAAAATACAACACCTTAACATATATGATATGCTTTTCATGTTATGAAACAATTAACTAACATATAACCTATCATATGAAAGCTATCATGTGAATCCGGTAATAAAATATAACACAAGGTAGGGAAGCTGGTATGCTGGCTCAGCGGTTACCATGTAACATGGCCCTGATACACTCAAACCCTAATCAACACGTAATCATGTGAATCAGTTAACAATAGGGAATCCAAACTCTATCAATCTTAGCCGGCTTGCATCTCACCTTCTAAAACTCATAGAATCATACAAACATGAAAGACAAATACTTCTACAAACAGGCATAAATTC